>JALGBA010001736.1:0-22128 GCA_023970755.1 Azemiops feae
GGTCATATCTCGGATGGGGAAAGCTGAAAACCACTTGTTTCCCCGGATCTGAGCTTTCCCTTTGGAGTTAGCACAGGCGTATCTCTCATTGGTAAAAATCCAATTCCACCAGGAAAAGTGAATTTTTTCAGACACAGCTTAACTTGGAAAAAGAAACACATATGCCGGGTTCCACTCGGATTGGGGAGCTGAAAAACCACTTGTTTCCGGATGTAAGCTTTCCTGTGGATTAGCCCAGGCATACTCGCAATGGGTAAAAATCCCATTCAGCCAGAAAAGCCAATTTTTCAGACACAGGTTGAATTTGAAAAAGAAACACATATTCAGGTTCCACTGGGATGGGGAAGCTGAAAAACCACTTGTTTTCTGGATGTGAGCTTTCCCTGTGGAGTTAGCCCAAGGCGTATCTCGCAATTGGTAAAAATCCCATTCAGCCAGAAAAGTTAATTTTTCAGACAGACCTCAAATGTGAAAAAGAAACACATATGCAGGTTCCACTCGGATGGGGAAGCTGAAAAACCACTTGTTTTCCGGATCTGAGCTTTCCCTTTGGAGTTAGCACAAGGCGTATCTCTCAATTGGTAAAAATCCCATTGGGCTAGAAAAGTCAATTCTTCAGACAGAGCTCAAATGTGAAAAAGAAACACATATGCAGGTTCCACTCGGATTGGGAAGCTGAAAAACCACTTGTTTTCTGGATGTGACCTTTCCCTGTGGAGTTAGCCCAAGGCGTATCTCGCAATTGGTAAAAATCCCATTCAGCCAGAAAAGTTAATTTTTCAGACAGAGCTCAAATGTGAAAAAGAAACACATATGCAGGTTCCACTCGGATGGGGAAGCTGAAAAACCACTTGTTTTCCGGATCTGAGCTTTCCCTTTGGAGTTAGCCCAAGGCTTATCTCTCAATTGGTAAAAATCCCATTGAGCCAGAAACGTCAATTCTTCAGACAGAGCTCAAATGTGAAAAAGAAACACATATGCAGGTTCCACTCGGATGGGGAAGCTGAAAAACCACTTGTTTTCTGGATGTGAGCTTTCCCTGTGGAGTTAGCCCAAGGCGTATCTCGCAATTGGTAAAAATCCCATTCAGCCAGAAAAGTGAATTTTTCAGACACAGCTTAAAGTTGGAAAAAGAAACACATATGCAGGTTCCACTCGGATGGGGAAGCTGAAAAACCACTTGTTTTCCGGATCTGAGCTTTCCCTTTGGAGTTAGCCCAAGGCGTATCTCTCAATTGCTAAAAATCCCATTGAGCCAGAAAAGTCAATTCTTCAGACAGAGGTCAAATGTGAAAAAGAAACACATATTCAGGTTCCACTCGGATGGGGAAGCTGAAAAACCACTTGTTTTCCAGATGTGAGCTTTCCCTGTGGAGTTAGCCCAAGGTGTATCTCGCAATTGGTAAAAATCCCATTCAGCCAGAACAGTCAATTTTTCAGACACAGGTTAAAATTGGAAAAAGAAACACATATGCAGGTTCTACTCGGATGGGGAAACTGAAAAACCACTTGTTTTCCGGATCTGAGCTTTCCCTATGGAGTTAGCCCAAGGTGTATCTCGCAATTGGTAAAAATCCCATTCAGCCAGGAAAGTGAATTTTTCAGACACAGGTTAAAATTGGAAAAAGAAACACATATGCAGGTTCCACTTGGATGGGGAAGCTGAAAAACCACTTGTTTTCCGGATGTGAGCTTTCCCTGGAGTTAGCCCAAGGAGTATCTCTCAATTGGTAAAAATCCCATTCAGCCAGAAAAGTTAATTTTTCAGATAGAGCTCAAATGTGAAAAAGAAACACATATGCAGGTTCCACTCGGATGGGGAAGCTGAAAAACCACTTGTTTTCCAGATCTGAGCTTTCCCTTTGGAGTTAGCCCAAGACGTATCTCTCAATTGGTAAAAATCCCATTGAGCCAGAAAAGTCAATTCTTCAGAGAGAGCTCAAATGTGAAAAAGAAACACATATGCAGGTTCCACTCGGATGGGGAAGCTGAAAAACCACTTGTTTTATGGATGTGAGCTTTCCCTGAGGAGTTACCCCAATGCGTATCTCGCAATTGTTTCTAAAAATCCCATTCAGCCAGAAAAGTCAATTTTTCAGACAGAGCTCTAATGTGAATAAGAAACACATATGCAAGTTCCACTCGGTGGGGAAGCTGAAAAACCACTTGTTTTCTGGATGTGAGCTTTCCCTGTGGAGTTAGCCCAAGGCGTATCTCGCAATTGGTAAAAATCCCATTCAGCCAGAAAAGCCAATTTTTTAGACACAGGTTGAATTTGAAAAAGAAACACATATTCAGGTTCCACTCGGATGGGGAAGCTGAAAAACCACTTGTTTTCCGGATCTGAGCTTTCCCATTGGAGTTAGCCCAATGCATATCTCGCAATTGGTAAAAATCCCATTCAGCCAGAAAAGTCAATTTTTCAGAGAGAGCTCAAATGTGAAAAAGAAACACATATGCAGGTTCCACTCGGATGGGGAAGCTGAAAAAACACTTGTTTTCTGGATGTGAGCTCTCCCTGAGGAGTTAGCCCAAGGCGTATCTTGCAATTGGTAAAAATCCCATTCAGCCAGAAAAGTCAATTTTTCAGACAGAGCTCATATGTGAAAAAGAAACACATATTCAGGTTCCAGTCGGATGGGGAAGCTGAAAAACCACTTGTTTTCTGGATGTGAGCTTTCCCTGAGGAGTTAGCCCAAGGCGAATGTCGCAATTGTTGGTAAAAATCCCAGTCAGAAAAGTTAATTTTTCAGACAGAGCTCAAATGTGAAAAAGAAACACATATGCAGGTTCCCCAGGGTTGGTGAAGCTGAAAAACCACTTGTTTTCTGGATGTGTGCTTTCCCTGTGCAGTTAGCCCAAGGCGTATCTCGCAATTGGTAAAAATCCCATTCAGCCAGAAAAGTTAATTTTTCAGAAAGAGCTCAAATGGGAAAAAGAAACACATATGCAGGTTACCCAGGATTGGTGAAGCTGAAAAACCACTTGTTTTCCGGATGTGAGCGTTGCCTGTGGAGTTAGCCCAATGCATATCTCGCAATTGTTGGTAAAAATCCCATTCAGCTAGAAAAGTCAATTTTTCAGACACAGCTGAAATTTGAAAAAGAAACACATATGCAAGTTCCCCAGGGTTAGGGAAGCTGAAAAACCACTTGTTTTCCGGATGTGAGCTTTCACTGTGGAGTTAGCCCAAGGCGTATCTCGCATTTGGTAAAAATCCCATTCAGCCAGAAAAGTCAATTCTTCAGACACAGCTTAAATTTCAAAAAGAAACACTTATTCATGTTCCACTCGGATGGGGAAGCTGAAAAACCACTTGTTTTCTGGATGTGAACTTTCCCTGAGGAGTTAGCCCAAGTCGTATCTCGCAATTGTTGGTAAAAATCCCATTCAGCCAGAAAGGTCAATTTTTCAAACACAGCTTAAATTTGAAAAAGAAACACATATTCAGGTTCCACTCGGATGGGGAAGCTGAAAAACCACTTGTTTTCCAGATGTGAGCTTTCCCTGTGGAGTTAGCCCAAGGCGTATCTTGCAATTGGTAAAAATCACATTCAGCCAGAAAAGTCAATTCTTCAGACAGAGCTCAAATTTGGAAAAGAAACACATATGCAGGTTCCACTCAGATGGGGAAGCTGAAAAACTACTTGTTTTCTGGATGTGAGCTTTCCCTGTGGAGTTAGCCCAAGGCATATCTCGCAATTGGTAAAAATCCCATTCAGCCAGAAAAGTTAATTTTTCAGAGAGAGCTGAAATGTGAAAAAGAAATCCCCAGGGTTGGTGAAGCTGAAAAACCACTTGTTTACCAGATGTGAGCTTTCCCTGTGGATTTAGCCCAATGCATATCTCGCAATTGGTAAAAATCCCATTCAGCCAGAAAAGTCAATTCTTCAGACACAGCTTAAATTTGAAAAAGAAACACATATTCAGGTTCCACTCGGATGGGGAAGCTGAAAAAACACTTGTTTTCTGGATGTGAGCTTTCCCTGAGTAGTTAGCCCAAGGCGAATGTCGCAATTGTTGGTAAAAATCCCATTCAGTCAGAAAAGTCAATTTTTCAGACACAACTTAAATTTGAAAAAGAAACACATATTCAGGTTCCAGTCGGATGGGGAAGCTGAAAAACCACTTGTTTTCCAGATGTGAGCTTTCCCTGTGAAGTTAGCCCAAGGCGTATCTCTCAATTGGTAAAAATCCCATTCAGCCAGAAAAGTCAATTTTTCTAACACAGCTGAAATTTGAAAAAGAAACACATATGCAAGTTCCCCAGGGTTAGGGAAGCTTAAAAGCCACTTGTTTTCCGGATGTGAGCTTTCCCTGTGTAGTTAGCCCAAGGCGTATCTCGCAATTGTTGGTAAAAATCCCATTCAGCCAGAAAAGCCAATTTTTCAGAGAGAGCTGAAATGTGAAAAAGAAACACATATTCAGGTTCCACTCGGATGGGGAAGCTGAAAAACCACTTGTTTTCCGGATGTGAGCTTTCCCTGTGGAGTTAGCCCAATGCATATCTCGCAATTGTTGGTAAAAATCCCATTCAGCCAGAAAAGTCAATGTTTCAGACACAGGTTAAAATTGGAAAAAGAAACACATATGCAGGTTCCCCAGGGTTGGTGAAGCTGAAAAACCACTTGTTTTCCAGATGTGAGCTTTCCCTGTGGAGTTAGCGCAAGGCGTATTTCGCAATTGGTAAAAATCCCATTCATCCAGAAAAGTCAATTCTTCAGACAGAGCTCAAATGTGAAAAATAAACACATATTCAGATTCCCTAGGGTTGGTGAAGCTGAAAAACCACTTGTTTTCTTTTTTTAAAAAAATATATTTTATTGGATTTTTATGCGGGTGGGAAGGTTACTTCAAAGTGCTTAGGAAACACCGTGGAGATGGGTATATCAAACATCCAAAAGAAAAATCACAGATATATAGCTCAAATTGATTCATTGAAAATTCCCTCTCTAATTCCCTCATATTGTATTACATATTCAAATTAATACATTTCTAAATAAACTTCAAACAATCCAATCAAACATCAATCACATTTCAATTATAAAAATCCCAATCCTGTTTTTAGGCTTTACTAATTTACAGTTACCATATTCCAATTAGCCTTAAATAAACATATTATTAACACTTCGGGTGTCCTTCATTTCCCTTTTTAACATAATAATTATATCTGAAATGAGTATATTATTCCCACAATAACATTCTTATGTTTTATTCATTAATACCATTTCTTCTCTTGTCACCAATCCCTCTTATTCTTCTTCTATTACAAAATAATTATCTTATTTAAAATAAAAATATCAGTCCAATAGATACATTTCTATCTGTTTTAAATATATATTCTACCAATTCATCTATGTCTATAAAAAGTCTTTTTATCCCAGTAGATAAAGTTTACCTCTCCAAATGATTATCATATCTAAAACAAAATATTATTACAAAGGATATCCTCTTACAGAATTCACGTACTCCGTTAGTTATTAAATCAGTCAAAATCTCAAAAGCCTTTTTAACCCATTAAATGAAATTTTAAAACACATTTTTAAATCTAACTCTAGGTTTCTTTCTGTGCCACACCGGTTTCCATAATAAAGTTCTTGCATTATCATACCACAATATTAGAAAGTCAGTATTTCTCAACGCTTCAGATTGGTCAAAGTTCCCTTCCCTTTCTTCTAGTAGCCTTTGGATGGTGGAAGCCATTTTATTCCATGTTGTAGTTACTAGTTGTTTGTCCACATTACCAGAATTTTCAATAACTTGTATCTGGGTGTCAGTCTCTATTAGTGTTGACGCTTCAGGCATCTCAGTTAAAATTATTCTTTGATCATCAAGTTTCTCCATAAATTGTATTTGGGGTTGTATAAAGTTGATTTGTTCCTTAGTTTCCACAATTTCTCCCGGTATAATTTAATAGTTGAGTTGTAGGTATGGTTTCTCTTTAGGTTGTATATATTGCTCACTAGTCTCTTTAGTGCCACTCTGCTCCTTCAACACTGTTCTTCGACATATAACTTGATCCGTCAAAATTTGGAAGTAAGAGTTCATATCCTCCGTGGCTTCCAAGATTTTTTCCAATATAAGCTCATAATCCAGCTGTGTGTTAAGTACCTCCATGTCAGTGGTGAAAGGATCTTTTAATCTTTTAGTGAAGGCTATATTTTGTAAAAGTCAACAAATATTCACCTCCATTTCTTAGTAGACCAAATCACCACACCTGTTTCAGTTATCTTACTCTTATCATCCTTTGAAGGTTAGAGCCATCCTCCAGCAATGAAAAAAATATACAGTTGCAGTAACACTTTTCGTCACAAGATGTCCTCAGCAGGCTATAAGGTCTTTCTTTCCAAGTTAATAGATTTTTTGTTTTTCACATTAAAAAATAAAAAATAAAGAAGAAAGGCCTCTCCAAAATAGTAAATAGCGTACTTATAATAGTAATAATCAAAAATAGAACTGTTTTCAGGCTCCCTCAGTATTCCAGGAGTTGAATAGTCAATAAAAAATTAACTGGTTTTTTTTTTTTCTTCAATTCCCAAAGCTGTTTTTCCCAAGTGCCCAAACGCTGCTCTCTCACAGCAGGGAAGTAATTCAACTACAAAAGCTTTTTACAGGAGAGTAATTAAGGAAAGAAGGGGGAGGAAAGGTCTCACCCGGATTCTCCACGGGGGTTCTTTATGCTTAGTTGTTCTTCTGGCTTTCGGCTGGTGCAGGAAAGTGATCGTCCATTTTACTGGCCGATCTTTTCTCCGAAGGCCCTAAGGAGCTGACTCGGACTGAGGAAGGAGCTGCAACCCTTCCGCTGTCGACGAGGGCCTCCTCAATGGTGATCGCCCCTCCAGGGCGACTTTCGACCCGATTAAGGGTCTACTGGTGGAGGGAAAACAGCTGGTGGGAGAGACGGAGCTCTCCGTGCGACTGCGTGTGCCGCGATCCGGAACCGGAAGCCAACCACTTGTTTTCTTGATGTGAGCTTTCCCTGTGGAGTTAGCCCAAGGCGTATCTCGCAATTGGTAAAAATCCCATTCAGCCAGAAAAGTCAATTTTTCAGACACAGCTTAAATTTGAAAAAGAAACACATATTCAGGTTCCACTCGGATGGGGAAGCTGAAAAACCACTTGTTTTCTGGATGTCAGCTTTCCCTGTGGAGTTAGCCCAATGCATATCTCGCAATTGGTAAAAATCCCATTCAGTCAGAAAAGTCCATTTTTCAGACACAGCTTAAATTTGAAAAAGAAACACATATGCAAGTTCCCCAGGGTTGGGAAAACTGAAAAACCACTTGTTTTCAGGATCTGAGCGTTCACTGTGGTGTTAGCCCAAGGCGTATCTCGCAATTGGTAAAAATCACATTCAGCCAGAAAAGTCAATTTTTCAGACAGAGCTCAAATGTGAAAAAGAAACACATATGCAAGTTCCACTCGGATGGGGAAGCTGAAAAAACACTTGTTTTCTGGATGTGAGCTTTCCCTGTGGTGTTAGCCCAATGCATATCTCGCAATTGTTGGTAAAAATCCCATTCAGCCAGAAAACCCAATTTTAAAGACAGATCTCAAATGTGAAAAAGAAACACATATGCAGGTTCCCCAGGGTTGGTGAAGCTGAAAAACCACTTGTTTTCTGGATCTGAGCTTTCCCTGTGGAGTTAGCCCAAGGCGTATCTCGCAATTGTTGGTAAAAATCCCATTCAGCCAGAAAAGTCAATTTTTCATTGAGAGCTGAAATTTGAAAAAGAAATCCATATGTAGTTTCCCCAGGGTTGGTGAAACTGAAAAACCACTTGTTTTCCAGATGTGAGCTTTCCCTGTGGAGTTAGCACAAGGCATATCTCGCAATTGGTAAAAATCCCATTCAGCCAGAAAAGTCAATTTTTCAGACACAGGTTGAATTTGAAAAAGAAACACATATTCAGGTATCACTCGGATGGGGAAGCTGAAAAACCACTTGTTTTCTGGATGTGAGCTTTCCCTGTGGATTTAGCCCAAGGCGTATCTCGCAATTGGTAAAAATCCCATTCAGCCAGAAAAGTCAATTATTCAGAAAGAGCTCAACTGTGAAAGAGAAACACATATGCAGGTTCCCCAGGGATGGTGAAGCTGAAAAACCACTTGTTTTCCGGATGTGAGATTTCCCTGTGGAGTTAGCCCAATGCATATCTCGCAATTGTTGGTAAAAATCCCATTCAGACAGAAAAGTCAAATTATCAGACACAGGTTAAAATTGGAAAAAGAAACACATATGCAGGTTCTAATCGGATGGGGAAACTGAAAAACCACTTGTTTTCCGGATCTGAGCTTTCCCTGAGGAGTTAGCCCAAGGAGTATCTCTCAATCGTTGGTAAAAATCACATTCAGCCAGAAAAGTCAATTCTTCAGACAGAGCTCAAATTTGGAAAAGAAACACATATTCAGGTTCCACTCGGATGGGGAAGCTGAAAAACCACTTGTTTTCCGGATGTGAGCTTTCCCTGAGGAGTTAGCCCAAGGCGTATCTCGTAATTGTTAAAAATCCCATTCAGCCAGAAAAGTTAATTTTTCATTGAGAGCTGAAATGTGAAAAAGAAATACATATGCAAGTTCCCCAGGGTTGGTGAAATTGAAAAACCACTTGTTTTCCGGATCTGAGCTTTCCCATTGGAGTTAGCCCAATGCATATCTCGGAATTGGTAAAAATCACATTCAGCCAGAAAAGTCAATTCTTCAGACAGAGCTCAAATTTGGAAAACAAACACATATTTAGGTTCCACTCGGATGGGGAAGCTGAAAAACCACTTGTTTTCCGGATGTGAGCTTTCCCTGTGGAGTTAGCCCACGGGGTATCTCGCAATTGGTAAAAATCCCATTCAGCCAGAAAAGTTAATTTTTCACAGAGAGCTGAAATGTGAAAATGAAACACATATGCAAGTTCCCCAGGGTTAGGGAAGCTGAAAAACCACTTGTTTTCCAGATGTGAGCTTTCCCTGTGGAGTTAGCCCAATGCATATCTCGGAATTGGTAAAAATCACATTCAGCCAGAAAAGTCAGTTCTTCAGACAGAGCTCAAATTTGGAAAACAAACACATATTCAGGTTCTACCCGGATGGGGAAACTGAAGAACCACTTGTTTTCCGGATCTGAGCTTTCCCTGTGGTGTTAGCCCAATGCGTATCTCGCAATTGTTGGTAAAAATCCCATTCAGCCAGAAAAGTCAATTTTTCAGACACAGCTGAAATTTTAAAAAGAAACACATATGCAAGTTCCCCAGGGTTAGGGTAGCTGAAAAACCACTTGTTTTCCGGATGTGAGCTTTCCCTGTGGAGTT
This sequence comes from Azemiops feae, assembly GCA_023970755.1. Taxonomy (NCBI): domain Eukaryota; kingdom Metazoa; phylum Chordata; class Lepidosauria; order Squamata; family Viperidae; genus Azemiops; species Azemiops feae. The sequence continues at coordinate 9,302 of JALGBA010001736.1, forward strand.
AGCCCAATGCATATCTCGCAATTGGTAAAAATCACATTCAGCCAGAAAAGTCAATTCTTGAGACAGAGCTCAAATGTGGAAAAGAAACACATATGCAGGTTCCACTCAGATGGGGAAGCTGAAAAACCACTTGTTTTACGGATGTGAGCTTTCCCTGTGGAGTTAGCCCAATGCATATCTCGCAATTGTTGGTAAAAATCCCATTCAGCCAGAAAAGTCAAATTATCAGACACAGGTTAAAATTGAAAAAAGAAAAACATATGCAGGTTCTACTCGGATGGGGAAACTGAAAAACCACTTGTTTTCCGGATCTGAGCGTTCCCTGTGGTGTTAGCCCAAGGCGTATCTCTCAATTGTTGGTAAAAATCACATTCAGCCAGAAAAGTCAATTCTTCAGACAGAGCTCAAATTTGGAAAAGAAACACATATTCAGGTTCCACTCGGATGGGGAAGCTGAAAAACCACTTGTTTTCTGGATGTGAGCTTTCCCTGTGGAGTTAGCACAAGGCATATCTCGCAATTGGTAAAAATCCCATTCAACCAGAAAAGTCAATTTTTCAGACACAGGTTGAATTTGAAAAAGAAACACATATTCATGTTCCACTCAGATGGGGAAGCTGAAAAACCACTTGTTTTCTGGATGTGAGCTTTCCCTGTGTAGTTAGCCCACGGCGTATCTCGCAATTGTTAAAAATCCCATTCAGCCAGAAAAGTCAATTCTTCAGAAAGAGCTCAAATGTGAAAGAGAAACACATATGCAGGTTCTAATCGGATGGGGAAACTGAAAAAACACTTGTTTCATGGATGTGAGCTTTCCCTGTGGAGTTAGCCCAATGCATATCTCGCAATTGTTGGTAAAAATCCCATTCAGACAGAAAAGTTAATTTTTCATTGAGAGCTGAAATGTGAAAAAGAAATACATATGCAAGTTCCCCAGGGTTGGTGAAATTGAAAAACCACTTGTTTTCCGGATGTGAGCTTTCCTTGTGGAGTTAGCCCAATGCATATCTCGCAATTCGTAAAAATCCCATTCAGCCAGAAAAGTCAATTCTTCAGAGAGAGCTCAAATGTGAAAAAGAAACACATATGCAGGTTTTACTCGGATGGGGAAACTGAAAAACCACTTGTTTTCCAGATCTGAGCTTTCCCTGAGGAGTTAGCCCAAGGCATATCTCGCAATTGGTAAAAATCCCATTCAGCCAGAAAAGTCAATTTTTCATTGAGAGCTGAAATGTGAAAAAGAAATCCATATGTAGTTTCCCCAGGGTTGGTGAAACTGAAAAACCACTTGTTTTCCGGATCTGAGCTTGCCCTGTGGAGTTAGCCCAATGCATATCTCGGAATTGGTAAAAATCACATTCAGCCAGAAAAGTCAATTCTTCAGACAGAGCTCAAATTTGGAAAACAAACACATATTCAGGTTCCACTCGGATGGGGAAGCTGAAAAACCACTTGTTTTCCGGATGTGAGCTTTCCCTGTGGAGTTAGCCCATGGCGTATCTCGCAATTGGTAAAAATCCCATTCAGCCAGAAAAGTTAATTTTTCACAGAGAGCTGAAATGTGAAAAAGAAACACATATGCAGGTTCTACCCGGATGGGGAAACTGAAGAACCACTTGTTTTCCGGATCTGAGCTTTCCCTGTGGTGTTAGCCCAATGCGTATCTCGCAATTGTTGGTAAAAATCCCATTCAGCCAGAAAAGTCAATTTTTCAGACACAGCTGAAATTTTAAAAAGAAACACATATGCAAGTTCCCCAGGGTTAGGGAAGCTGAAAAACCACTTGTTTTCCGGATGTGAGCTTTCCCTGTGGAGTTAGCCCAATGCATATCTCGCAATTGGTAAAAATCACATTCAGCCAGAAAAGTCAATTCTTGAGACAGAGCTCAAATGTGGAAAAGAAACACATATGCAGGTTCCACTCAGATGGGAAAGCTGAAAAACCACTTGTTTTACGGATGTGAGCTTTCCCTGTGGAGTTAGCCCAATGCATATCTCGCAATTGTTGGTAAAAATCCCATTCAGCCAGAAAAGTCAAATTATCAGACACAGGTTAAAATTGGAAAAAGAAACACATATGCAGGTTCTACTCGGATGCGGAAACTGAAAAACCACTTGTTTTCCGGATCTGAGCGTTCCCTGTGGTGTTAGCCCAAGGCGTATCTCTCAATTGTTGGTAAAAATCACATTCAGCCAGAAAAGTCAATTCTTCAGACACAACTTAAATTTGAAAAAGAAACACATATTCAGGTTCCAGTCGGATGGGGAAGCTGAAAAACCACTTGTTTTCCAGATGTGAGCTTTCCCTGTGAAGTTAGCCCAAGGCGTATCTCTCAATTGGTAAAAATCCCATTCAGCCAGAAAAGTCAATTTTTCTAACACAGCTGAAATTTGAAAAAGAAACACATATGCAAGTTCCCCAGGGTTAGGGAAGCTTAAAAGCCACTTGTTTTCCGGATGTGAGCTTTCCCTGTGTAGTTAGCCCAAGGCATATCTCGCAATTGTTGGTAAAAATCCCATTCAGCCAGAAAAGCCAATTTTTCAGAGAGAGCTGAAATGTGAAAAAGAAACACATATTCAGGTTCCACTCGGATGGGGAAGCTGAAAAACCACTTGTTTTCCGGATGTGAGCTTTCCCTGTGGAGTTAGCCCAATGCATATCTCGCAATTGTTGGTAAAAATCCCATTCAGCCAGAAAAGTCAATGTTTCAGACACAGGTTAAAATTGGAAAAAGAAACACATATGCAGGTTCCCCAGGGTTGGTGAAGCTGAAAAACCACTTGTTTTCCAGATGTGAGCTTTCCCTGTGGAGTTAGCGCAAGGCGTATTTCGCAATTGGTAAAAATCACATTCAGCCAGAAAAGTCAATTTTTCAGACAGAGCTCAAATGTGAAAAAGAAACACATATTCAGATTCCCTAGGGTTGGTGAAGCTGAAAAACCACTTGTTTTCTTTTTTTTTTAAAATATATTTTATTGGATTTTTATGCGGGTGGGAAGGTTACTTCAAAGTGCTTAGGAAACACCGTGGAGATGGGTATATCAAACATCCAAAAGAAAAATCACAGATATATAGCTCAAATTGATTCATTGAAAATTCCCTCTCTAATTCCCTCATATTGTATTACATATTCAAATTAATACATTTCTAAATAAACTTCAAACAATCCAATCAAACATCAATCACATTTCAATTATAAAAATCCCAATCCTGTTTTTAGGCTTTACTAATTTACAGTTACCATATTCCAATTAGCCTTAAATAAACATATTATTAACACTTCGGGTGTCCTTCATTTCCCTTTTTAACATAATAATTATATCTGAAATGAGTATATTATTCCCACAATAACATTCTTATATTTTCTTCATTAATACCATTTCTTCTCTTGTCACCAATCCCTCTTATTCTTCTTCTATTACAAAATAATTATCTTATTTAAAATAAAAATATCAGTCCAATAGATACATTTCTATCTGTTTTAAATATATATTCTACCAATTCATCTATGTCTATAAAAAGTCTTTTTATCCCAGTAGATAAAGTTTACCTCTCCAAATGATTATCATATCTAAAACAAAATATTATTACAAAGGATATCCTCTTACAGAATTCACGTACTCCGTTAGTTATTAAATCAGTCAAAATCTCAAAAGCCTTTTTAACCCATTAAATGAAATTTTAAAACACATTTTTAAATCTAACTCTAGGTTTCTTTCTGTGCCACACCGGTTTCCATAATAAAGTTCTTGCATTATCATACCACAATATTAGAAAGTCAGTATTTCTCAACGCTTCAGATTGGTCAAAGTTCCCTTCCCTTTCTTCTAGTAGCCTTTGGATGGTGGAAGCCATTTTATTCCATGTTGTAGTTACTAGTTGTTTGTCCACATTACCAGAATTTTCAATAACTTGTATCTGGGTGTCAGTCTCTATTAGTGTTGACGCTTCAGGCATCTCAGTTAAAATTATTCTTTGATCATCAAGTTTCTCCATAAATTGTATTTGGGGTTGTATAAAGTTGATTTGTTCCTTAGTTTCCACAATTTCTCCCGGTATAATTTAATAGTTGAGTTGTAGGTATGGTTTCTCTTTAGGTTGTATATATTGCTCACTAGTCTCTTTAGTGCCACTCTGCTCCTTCAACACTGTTCTTCGACATATAACTTGATCCGTCAAAATTTGGAAGTAAGAGTTCATATCCTCCGTGGCTTCCAAGATTTTTTCCAATATAAGCTCATAATCCAGCTGTGTGTTAAGTACCTCCATGTCAGTGGTGAAAGGATCTTTTAATCTTTTAGTGAAGGCTATATTTCGTAAAAGTCAACAAATATTCACCTCCAATTCTTAGTAGACCAAATCACCACAGCTGTTTCAGTTATCTTACTCTTATCATCCTTTGAAGGTTAAAGCCATCCTCCAGCAATGAAAAAAATATACAGTTGCAGTAACACTTTTCGTCACAAGATGTCCTCAGCAGGCTATAAGGTCTTTCTTTCCAAGTTAATAGATTTTTTGTTTTTCACATTAAAAAAATAAAGAAGAAAGGCCTCTCCAAAATAGTAAATAGCGTAGTTATAATAGTAATAATCAAAAATAGAAATGTTTTCAGGCTCCCTCAGTATTCCAGGAGTTGAATAGTCAATAAAAAATTAACTGGTTTATTTTTTTTTTCAATTCCCAAAGCTGTTTTTCCCAAGTGCCCAAACGCTGCTCTCTCACAGCAGGGAAGTAATTCAACTACAAAAGCTTTTTACAGGAGAGTAATTAAGGAAAGAAGGGGGAGGAAAGGTCTCACCCGGATTCTCCACGGGGGTTCTTTATGCTTAGTTGTTCTTCTGGCTTTCGGCTGGTGCAGGAAAGTGATCGTCCATTTTACTGGCCGATCTTTTCTCCGAAGGCCCTAAGGAGCTGACTCGGACTGAGGAAGGAGCTGCAACCCTTCCGCTGTCGACGAGGGCCTCCTCAATGGTGATCGCCCCTCCAGGGCGACTTTCGACCCGATTAAGGGTCTACTGGTGGAGGGAAAACAGCTGGTGGGAGAGACGGAGCTCTCCGTGCGACTGCGTGTGCCGCGATCCGGAACCGGAAGCCAACCACTTGTTTTCTTGATGTGAGCTTTCCCTGTGGAGTTAGCCCAAGGCGTATCTCGCAATTGGTAAAAATCCCATTCAGCCAGAAAAGTCAATTTTTCAGACACAGCTTAAATTTGAAAAAGAAACACATATTCAGGTTCCACTCGGATGGGGAAGCTGAAAAACCACTTGTTTTCTGGATGTCAGCTTTCCCTGTGGAGTTAGCCCAATGCATATCTCGCAATTGGTAAAAATCCCATTCAGTCAGAAAAGTCCATTTTTCAGACACAGCTTAAATTTGAAAAAGAAACACATATGCAAGTTCCCCAGGGTTGGGAAAACTGAAAAACCACTTGTTTTCAGGATCTGAGCGTTCACTGTGGTGTTAGCCCAAGGCGTATCTCGCAATTGGTAAAAATCACATTCAGCCAGAAAAGTCAATTTTTCAGACAGAGCTCAAATGTGAAAAAGAAACACATATGCAAGTTCCACTCGGATGGGGAAGCTGAAAAAACACTTGTTTTCTGGATGTGAGCTTTCCCTGTGGTGTTAGCCCAATGCATATCTCGCAATTGTTGGTAAAAATCCCATTCAGCCAGAAAACCCAATTTTAAAGACAGATCTCAAATGTGAAAAAGAAACACATATGCAGGTTCCCCAGGGTTGGTGAAGCTGAAAAACCACTTGTTTTCTGGATCTGAGCTTTCCCTGTGGAGTTAGCCCAAGGCGTATCTCGCAATTGTTGGTAAAAATCCCATTCAGCCAGAAAAGTCAATTTTTCATTGAGAGCTGAAATTTGAAAAAGAAATCCATATGTAGTTTCCCCAGGGTTGGTGAAACTGAAAAACCACTTGTTTTCCAGATGTGAGCTTTCCCTGTGGAGTTAGCACAAGGCATATCTCGCAATTGGTAAAAATCCCATTCAGCCAGAAAAGTCAATTTTTCAGACACAGGTTGAATTTGAAAAAGAAACACATATTCAGGTACCACTCGGATGGGGAAGCTGAAAAACCACTTGTTTTCTGGATGTGAGCTTTCCCTGTGGATTTAGCCCAAGGCGTATCTCGCAATTGGTAAAAATCCCATTCAGCCAGAAAAGTCAATTATTCAGAAAGAGCTCAACTGTGAAAGAGAAACACATATGCAGGTTCCCCAGGGATGGTGAAGCTGAAAAACCACTTGTTTTCCGGATGTGAGATTTCCCTGTGGAGTTAGCCCAATGCATATCTCGCAATTGTTGGTAAAAATCCCATTCAGACAGAAAAGTCAAATTATCAGACACAGGTTAAAATTGGAAAAAGAAACACATATGCAGGTTCTAATCGGATGGGGAAACTGAAAAACCACTTGTTTTCCGGATCTGAGCTTTCCCTGAGGAGTTAGCCCAAGGAGTATCTCTCAATCGTTGGTAAAAATCACATTCAGCCAGAAAAGTCAATTCTTCAGACAGAGCTCAAATTTGGAAAAGAAACACATATTCAGGTTCCACTCGGATGGGGAAGCTGAAAAACCACTTGTTTTCCGGATGTGAGCTTTCCCTGAGGAGTTAGCCCAAGGCGTATCTCGTAATTGTTAAAAATCCCATTCAGCCAGAAAAGTTAATTTTTCATTGAGAGCTGAAATGTGAAAAAGAAATACATATGCAAGTTCCCCAGGGTTGGTGAAATTGAAAAACCACTTGTTTTCCGGATCTGAGCTTTCCCATTGGAGTTAGCCCAATGCATATCTCGGAATTGGTAAAAATCACATTCAGCCAGAAAAGTCAATTCTTCAGACAGAGCTCAAATTTGGAAAACAAACACATATTTAGGTTCCACTCGGATGGGGAAGCTGAAAAACCACTTGTTTTCCGGATGTGAGCTTTCCCTGTGGAGTTAGCCCACGGGGTATCTCGCAATTGGTAAAAATCCCATTCAGCCAGAAAAGTTAATTTTTCACAGAGAGCTGAAATGTGAAAATGAAACACATATGCAAGTTCCCCAGGGTTAGGGAAGCTGAAAAACCACTTGTTTTCCGGATGTGAGCTTTCCCTGTGGAGTTAGCCCAATGCATATCTCGGAATTGGTAAAAATCACATTCAGCCAGAAAAGTCAGTTCTTCAGACAGAGCTCAAATTTGGAAAACAAACACATATTCAGGTTCTACCCGGATGGGGAAACTGAAGAACCACTTGTTTTCCGGATCTGAGCTTTCCCTGTGGTGTTAGCCCAATGCGTATCTCGCAATTGTTGGTAAAAATCCCATTCAGCCAGAAAAGTCAATTTTTCAGACACAGCTGAAATTTTAAAAAGAAACACATATGCAAGTTCCCCAGGGTTAGGGAAGCTGAAAAACCACTTGTTTTCCGGATGTGAGCTTTCCCTGTGGAGTTAGCCCAATGCATATCTCGCAATTGGTAAAAATCACATTCAGCCAGAAAAGTCAATTCTTGAGACAGAGCTCAAATGTGGAAAAGAAACACATATGCAGGTTCCACTCAGATGGGGAAGCTGAAAAACCACTTGTTTTACGGATGTGAGCTTTCCCTGTGGAGTTAGCCCAATGCATATCTCGCAATTGTTGGTAAAAATCCCATTCAGCCAGAAAAGTCAAATTATCAGACACAGGTTAAAATTGAAAAAAGAAAAACATATGCAGGTTCTACTCGGATGGGGAAACTGAAAAACCACTTGTTTTCCGGATCTGAGCGTTCCCTGTGGTGTTAGCCCAAGGCGTATCTCTCAATTGTTGGTAAAAATCACATTCAGCCAGAAAAGTCAATTCTTCAGACAGAGCTCAAATTTGGAAAAGAAACACATATTCAGGTTCCACTCGGATGGGGAAGCTGAAAAACCACTTGTTTTCTGGATGTGAGCTTTCCCTGTGGAGTTAGCACAAGGCATATCTCGCAATTGGTAAAAATCCCATTCAACCAGAAAAGTCAATTTTTCAGACACAGGTTGAATTTGAAAAAGAAACACATATTCATGTTCCACTCAGATGGGGAAGCTGAAAAACCACTTGTTTTCTGGATGTGAGCTTTCCCTGTGTAGTTAGCCCACGGCGTATCTCGCAATTGTTAAAAATCCCATTCAGCCAGAAAAGTCAATTCTTCAGAAAGAGCTCAAATGTGAAAGAGAAACACATATGCAGGTTCTAATCGGATGGGGAAACTGAAAAAACACTTGTTTCATGGATGTGAGCTTTCCCTGTGGAGTTAGCCCAATGCATATCTCGCAATTGTTGGTAAAAATCCCATTCAGACAGAAAAGTTAATTTTTCATTGAGAGCTGAAATGTGAAAAAGAAATACATATGCAAGTTCCCCAGGGTTGGTGAAATTGAAAAACCACTTGTTTTCCGGATGTGAGCTTTCCTTGTGGAGTTAGCCCAATGCATATCTCGCAATTGGTAAAAATCCCATTCAGCCAGAAAAGTCAATTCTTCAGAGAGAGCTCAAATGTGAAAAAGAAACACATATGCAGGTTTTACTCGGATGGGGAAACTGAAAAACCACTTGTTTTCCAGATCTGAGCTTTCCCTGAGGAGTTAGCCCAAGGCATATCTCGCAATTGGTAAAAATCCCATTCAGCCAGAAAAGTCAATTTTTCATTGAGAGCTGAAATGTGAAAAAGAAATCCATATGTAGTTTCCCCAGGGTTGGTGAAACTGAAAAACCACTTGTTTTCCGGATCTGAGCTTGCCCTGTGGAGTTAGCCCAATGCATATCTCGGAATTGGTAAAAATCACATTCAGCCAGAAAAGTCAATTCTTCAGACAGAGCTCAAATTTGGAAAACAAACACATATTCAGGTTCCACTCGGATGGGGAAGCTGAAAAACCACTTGTTTTCCGGATGTGAGCTTTCCCTGTGGAGTTAGCCCATGGCGTATCTCGCAATTGGTAAAAATCCCATTCAGCCAGAAAAGTTAATTTTTCACAGAGAGCTGAAATGTGAAAAAGAAACACATATGCAGGTTCTACCCGGATGGGGAAACTGAAGAACCACTTGTTTTCCGGATCTGAGCTTTCCCTGTGGTGTTAGCCCAATGCGTATCTCGCAATTGTTGGTAAAAATCCCATTCAGCCAGAAAAGTCAATTTTTCAGACACAGCTGAAATTTTAAAAAGAAACACATATGCAAGTTCCCCAGGGTTAGGGAAGCTGAAAAACCACTTGTTTTCCGGATGTGAGCTTTCCCTGTGGAGTTAGCCCAATGCATATCTCGCAATTGGTAAAAATCACATTCAGCCAGAAAAGTCAATTCTTGAGACAGAGCTCAAATGTGGAAAAGAAACACATATGCAGGTTCCACTCAGATGGGAAAGCTGAAAAACCACTTGTTTTACGGATGTGAGCTTTCCCTGTGGAGTTAGCCCAATGCATATCTCGCAATTGTTGGTAAAAATCCCATTCAGCCAGAAAAGTCAAATTATCAGACACAGGTTAAAATTGGAAAAAGAAACACATATGCAGGTTCTACTCGGATGCGGAAACTGAAAAACCACTTGTTTTCCGGATCTGAGCGTTCCCTGTGGTGTTAGCCCAAGGCGTATCTCTCAATTGTTGGTAAAAATCACATTCAGCCAGAAAAGTCAATTCTTCAGACACAACTTAAATTTGAAAAAGAAACACATATTCAGGTTCCAGTCGGATGGGGAAGCTGAAAAACCACTTGTTTTCCAGATGTGAGCTTTCCCTGTGAAGTTAGCCCAAGGCGTATCTCTCAATTGGTAAAAATCCCATTCAGCCAGAAAAGTCAATTTTTCTAACACAGCTGAAATTTGAAAAAGAAACACATATGCAAGTTCCCCAGGGTTAGGGAAGCTTAAAAGCCACTTGTTTTCCGGATGTGAGCTTTCCCTGTGTAGTTAGCCCAAGGCGTATCTCGCAATTGTTGGTAAAAATCCCATTCAGCCAGAAAAGCCAATTTTTCAGAGAGAGCTGAAATGTGAAAAAGAAACACATATTCAGGTTCCACTCGGATGGGGAAGCTGAAAAACCACTTGTTTTCCGGATGTGAGCTTTCCCTGTGGAGTTAGCCCAATGCATATCTCGCAATTGTTGGTAAAAATCCCATTCAGCCAGAAAAGTCAATGTTTCAGACACAGGTTAAAATTGGAAAAAGAAACACATATGCAGGTTCCCCAGGGTTGGTGAAGCTGAAAAACCACTTGTTTTCCAGATGTGAGCTTTCCCTGTGGAGTTAGCGCAAGGCGTATTTCGCAATTGGTAAAAATCACATTCAGCCAGAAAAGTCAATTTTTCAGACAGAGCTCAAATGTGAAAAAGAAACACATATTCAGATTCCCTAGGGTTGGTGAAGCTGAAAAACCACTTGTTTTCTTTTTTTTAAAAAATATATTTTATTGGATTTTTATGCGGGTGGGAAGGTTACTTCAAAGTGCTTAGGAAACACCGTGGAGATGGGTATATCAAACATCCAAAAGAAAAATCACAGATATATAGCTCAAATTGATTCATTGAAAATTCCCTCTCTAATTCCCTCATATTGTATTACATATTCAAATTAATACATTTCTAAATAAACTTCAAACAATCCAATCAAACATCAATCACATTTCAATTATAAAAATCCCAATCCTGTTTTTAGGCTTTACTAATTTACAGTTACCATATTCCAATTAGCCTTAAATAAACATATTATTAACACTTCGGGTGTCCTTCATTTCCCTTTTTAACATAATAATTATATCTGAAATGAGTATATTATTCCCACAATAACATTCTTATATTTTCTTCATTAATACCATTTCTTCTCTTGTCACCAATCCCTCTTATTCTTCTTCTATTACAAAATAATTATCTTATTTAAAATAAAAATATCAGTCCAATAGATACATTTCTATCTGTTTTAAATATATATTCTACCAATTCATCTATGTCTATAAAAAGTCTTTTTATCCCAGTAGATAAAGTTTACCTCTCCAAATAATTATCATATCTAAAACAAAATATTATTACAAAGGATATCCTCTTACAGAATTCACGTACTCCGTTAGTTATTAAATCAGTCAAAATCTCAAAAGCCTTTTTAACCCATTAAATGAAATTTTAAAACACATTTTTAAATCTAACTCTAGGTTTCTTTCTGTGCCACACCGGTTTCCATAATAAAGTTCTTGCATTATCAAACCACAATATTAGAAAGTCAGTATTTCTCAACGCTTCAGATTGGTCAATGTTCTCTTCCCTTTCTTCTAGTAGCCTTTGGATGGTGGAAGCCGTTTTATTCCATGTTGTAGTTACTAGTTGTTTATCCACATTATCAGAATTTTCAATAACTTGTATCTGGGTGTCAGTCTCTATTAGTGTTGACGCTTCAGGCATCTCAGTTAAAATTATTCTTTGATCATCAAGTTTCTCCATAAATTGTATTTGGGGTTGTATAAAGTTGATTTGTTCCTTAGTTTCCACAATTTCTCCCGGTATAATTTCATAGTTGAGTTGTAGGTATGGTTTCTCTTTAAGTTGTATATATTGCTCACTAGTCTCTTTAGCGCCACTCTGCTCCTTCTCCACTGTTCTTCGACCTATAACTTGATCCGTCAAAATTTGGAAGTAAGAGTTCATATCCTCCGTGGCTTCCAAGATTTTTTCCAGTATAAGCTCATAAATACCTCCATGTCAGTGGTGAAAGGATCTTTTAATCTTTTAGTGAAGGCTATATTTCGTAAAAGTCAACAAATATTCACCTCCATTTCTTAGTAGACCAAATCACCACAGCTGTTTCAGTTATCTTACTCTTATCATCCTTTGAAGGTTAGAGCCATCCTCCAGCAATGAAAAAAATATACAGTTGTAGTAACACTTTTCGTCACAAGATGTCCTCAGCAGGCTATAAGGTCTTTCTTTCCAAGTTAATAGATTTTTTGTTTTTCACATTAAAAAATAAAAAATAAAGAAGAAAGGCCTCTCCAAAATAGTAAATAGCGTACTTATAATAGTAATAATCAAAAATAGAACTGTTTTCAGGCTCCCTCAGTATTCCAGGAGTTGAATAGTCAATAAAAAATTAACTGGTTTTTTTTTTTCTTCAATTCCCAAAGCTGTTTTTCCCAAGTGCCCAAACGCTGCTCTCTCACAGCAGGGAAGTAATTCAACTACAAAAGCTTTTTACAGGAGAGTAATTAAGGAAAGAAGGGGGAGGAAAGGTCTCACCCGGATTCTCCACGGGGGTTCTTTATGCTTAGTTGTTCTTCTGGCTTTCGGCTGGTGCAGGAAAGTGATCGTCCATTTTACTGGCCGATCTTTTCTCCGAAGGCCCTAAGGAGCTGACTCGGACTGAGGAAGGAGCTGCAACCCTTCCGCTGTCGACGAGGGCCTCCTCAATGGTGATCGCCCCTCCAGGGCGACTTTCGACCCGATTAAGGGTCTACTGGTGGAGGGAAAACAGCTGGTGGGAGAGACGGAGCTCTCCGTGCGACTGCGTGTGCCGCGATCCGGAACCGGAAGCCAACCACTTGTTTTCTTGATGTGAGCTTTCCCTGTGGAGTTAGCCCAAGGCGTATCTCGCAATTGGTAAAAATCCCATTCAGCCAGAAAAGTCAATTTTTCAGACACAGCTTAAATTTGAAAAAGAAACACATATTCAGGTTCCACTCGGATGGGGAAGCTGAAAAACCACTTGTTTTCTGGATGTCAGCTTTCCCTGTGGAGTTAGCCCAATGCATATCTCGCAATTGGTAAAAATCCCATTCAGTCAGAAAAGTCCATTTTTCAGACACAGCTTAAATTTGAAAAAGAAACACA
>JALGBA010001737.1:0-102763 GCA_023970755.1 Azemiops feae
AAAATATTGATAGGCAAGGAAGGAAAAATTTTTAACAAAAACTTATAAATACTTACTAGAGGTAGAATTGGAAGAAGAAATAGTAAAAGGTCCAATGATAGCATGGGGATGAAATGTGGGCCGAAATATAGAATTAGAAGAATGGGAAAGAGTGTGGAACAAAAATTGCAAATTAACATTGTCAACTGCATATAAAGAAAATCAATATAAAATGTTTTATAGATGGCATTTAACACCGGCGAGATTGGCTAAAATGTATAAAAATATGAATCCGGATTGTTGGAAGTGCAAAAACAAGGAGGGAACATTCTACCATATGTGGTGGCAATGCCCCAAAGCAAAGATTTATTGGGAACAGATAAGGAGATGGATACAGGAGATAACAAAAGAACAAATTGAACTCAAACCCGAATTATTTCTACTAGGTATAATTAATCCAAAGATAAAAAAACAACTCCAATACATCATTGTACACATAACAGCGGCACGTATTGCGTATGCACAGTGTTGGAAATGTGAAAATATACCAACAAATGATATGATTATTCACAAAATAGTCGAATGCGCTGAGATGTACAAGCTTACTCTAGAAACAAAAGACAAGGAAGCAACAGAATTTTACGAGATATGGAATAAGTGCTACGTTTGGTTAGAACAGAGAAACAAAAATGTATGAAAATTAATGTAAATAACTGTAAATAAATGTAAGAGACATATGACACAGTATTGTTAAAGGGAAAAAATGTATTTTGTTCGTTGTAAAGTGAAAAAGGAAAAATAAAAAAAAAATAAAAAAAATAAAAAAAAATAAAAAAAGAAAGGACCCCCAGGGAGGATCCTCCACAGCACAAGGGAGACCCTGACATCCCCCAAAAGCTCTTCTGTCCATCCTGCTCTGAAAGGGGGACTCGGGGTCTGTCGGTCCTCAGGGGGGGGAATAAGTTCTTCCTCAAGAGGATTCCAGCAATTATGGGGAGAAAATGGCTGCCCCTCATTAGGGCTCCTTTCCTGTGGATGGAGCGTCCTTGGACCTCAGCCAGGCATCCGACAGAGGAGACCACAACTTTCTTCTTGGGAAGCCGGAAAAAGGTGGAATAGAGTAGACAACATCACCCCCAGAGGGATTTGCAGCTGGCTGACAAGCCTTACTCAAGGAGTAGCCCTCAATGGCGCCACATCCGCATGGAGGGAAGTGAGCAGTGGGGCACCACGAGGCTCCGTCTTAGGCCCAGTAAACTCTCCAATATCTTCATCAATGACTCAGAGGAGGGAATTGAAGGGGAAACTCATCAGATTCGCACAGGACACCAAACTGGCAGGAGCAGCCAACACCCCAGAAGACAAGTGCAGGATCCAAAAAGATCTGGACAGACTCGAACGAGGGTCCCTGTCCAACAAAATGAGTTTCAATCTGGAGAAAAGGAAAAAAAGAAAAAACCAAAGGTACAAGGACAGATTAGGCGAAATCTGGCTCAAAATCAGGGATTCCTAATGGGGAGCATCACACTGGAGGTAGCTGTTGAATTAAGAGGCAATCCCCCCTCCCCCCTCACACGTCCAGTTCCTCCCCATCTTTTAACTATAATTTTATCTTGATTGGGAATTCCATTTTTATTGCTATAGAAATATTTATCTGTTAGGATTTTTAATGTTTTTTTTAAAACAAGTTTTATTAATTTTCCAGTTTTACAAAGATCCAAATATTAAGGAAGCAGCGTGGTGATTGGGTAATCAATAATCCAATAACAAGATCTTTCGTACATGTCTCAAGTTTCATCATCAAAAATTCCCTCTCTATTTCCCTTGATTATATCACATTCAGATTAATACATTGCTAGTTATAAATCGATTAGTTAAGACATTTATCAATATATTTTAACATACATATCCATATCCTGTTTTAAAATTTTACCTAATTTCAATTACAGTATTCCAATTTAGCTTAATATCAGTAGTATTTAGATTTCGGGTAACCCAAATTTCCCTAATTTCATTACAAAATAGTTGTCATGTCTAAAATACACATATTGTTTACTTAAATAGATTCTTACTTTATTTCACAAATATATTCTATTTCTCATCCTAGTACCTCATCACTTACTAATAAAGTATCCTTTATTGTCTAATCCAACTTCCATATTATAATTCAAAACTATTATTCTAATGGCTAATTTTTATTTCCCTTGTAAATCTAAGTCCTAAATATTAAATCAATTAATATCTTTTAAAATCTCCTTAGCCCATTAAGTAAGATTTTAGGCTCTTCCATTATAAGTCAAAAAATCCCATTTTTTAAATCTAGCTTTCTTTTTGTGCCAAGCAGGCTTCCATACCAGTGCCTTTAAATCCTCAGGTGGGTCTCCCTTCATTCCTACACATGTTAATTGAATCAAGGGAGACCATCCAGTTATCAATTTTTCAATGGAACTGGTCCCTTTGTAATCATTGGATTGTTGGCCTAATAGTTCAAATCTCCATGTTTGGTTTGGTATATTTGTCGTCAGTTCAATCTGGTCTTCTTCTTCTTCTGGTTTCATCTGGCTTAGGTAAGAAGTCATGTCCAATGTTGTAGTTGTTGTTTGGTTGTGTAGGTTGTCTAGGTTCTCAATATGCTGTACTTGTTGATCTTCAGCAGCCTCCATCTTAGTGTTGCTTTCTTCAGTTTCTGTTGCTTTTTGAATTGCAGATTTTTTAGTTGAAATCAAGGTTTGACTGTCAAAGTTCTCAGTAGATTGTGCTTGGTGTTCTTCAAAATCCACTTTAATATTAATTTCTTCCTCTTCTGTTGCTTTTTGGATTGTAAGTTCATCAGTTGAAATCTGGACTTCATTTTGTAAATTTAGTGTGGCACCTTTGTCTTTCAATCTGGAGTTCATTAGTTCAGTAGCTTCAAGACTTTTTTCAAGTATGAGTTTATAGTTAAGTTGTGGGTAGTATTCCTCCATTTCTATGGTGTTTACAGATAGTCCTTTAGTGGAGGCTGTTTTTGATAAAAATCAGTAAATGTCCACCTCCACTACTCCTAGAAGTTGTTTTCACCACCTAGCTGTTTCAAATTCTTATCTTTTTTAGATAGTACCAAGGACAAATCTAGGGAGTAAGCAGGTCTCAGAGTAAAAAAAAATCAGTTGCTATATCAGGCTTCACCACAGGATGTCCCCGAGAGCATGTAAAGTCTCTCTCCAAACTCAAGTTAGGCTTTTATCCAGTTTAAAAAAAAAATTCTTTTCCAACTTAACAAGTAGATAAGGTAATAGGTCTCCGTAGAAATGGAAACTTTTTGGGACCCCAAATATCCAAAAGGTACAAGTTCAGTTATTTAGTTGTTTAGTTTAGTTGTTGTTTTCTTTTCTTTTCTTTTCTTTTCTTTTCTTTTCTTTTCTTTTCTTTTCTTTTCTTTTCTTTTCTTTTCTTTTCTTTTCTTTTCTTTTCTTTTTTTCTTTTCTTTTCTTTTCGTTTCTTCTCTTTTCAAAGCTTTAATTTCCCAAGGTAGGCAGACACCGCCATGTTAAAAGGGGGGGAAGAAATTTCAAGAGGCTTTTAAAGGAAGGATACAAGAAAGGTAAGGTAAGGTCTCACCCAATTCTTCCGCGGTGCTTTCGTTGTGCTTGGTGGTAATTTTGGCTTTCGGCTGGTACGGCTTAGTGATCGGCCATCACTTCGCTCGTCCGCCGGCACTACAATTGCAAACCGGAAGCCTGGATTTTTAATGTTTTAATGCTATAAGCTGCCTAGAGTCATTTTATCATGACATGGTGGCAAATAAACTTAATAAATAAATATATATATGTTCCGGTATTATACCTAATAATGTGATTTTATTTTGAATGAGATCCCTACAATTATCTGAAACATGCTGTGTGTGTCTTCCCCATCTTCTGCGTCTCTTTCCAGCTCCAACACATCTGGCAGGAAATTCCTTCTGTCTCGGGGTGTTTCCAGCGTTTATTCCTGTTGGACTTGTGCAATTTGATGATGGAAACTGATCCCAACCGGGAAGGATTTATGTTTTTTCATCTTTCAGGATCCCCTTTAACTTCTTGCTGCAATTTGCTTTGGAAATGACTTAAACCCCAGAATAATTTCAGGAGTGAAAAGTGATCTTGGCTTGAACTAACTCACTTTGTCTCCCGTTCTGGCCCCTCCTGTGTCTCCCCTTTGTCCCTCCTCCCTCTTCTCCCTTCCAGCCAAGCCCACCATCTCCATATCGCCCACCAAGCTGGACCCCGCTTCCTCCCACACCATCCTCCTCTGCACCACGAGGGGCTTCTCCCCGTGGAGATTGAAGTCCAGTGGCTGAAGAACGGGTGGTTGGAGGAGGAGGGCGTGGCCTTCGGGGAGGAGCTCCAGAATGGGGACTGGACCTACTAGCTCCACATGATGCTGGAGACCCAGCCCCAGCGGGGGGACGTCTACACCTGCCAGGTGGGGCACGCCAGCCTGGAGGCCCCCATCACCGTCCAGTGGGGTGAGCCCCTCCCCTCCTGCCCCTCCTGGTCTGGGGACCCCATCCTGCCCTGAGAAGGGGAGGAGAGACCCTCCTCCCCCCTGTTGGGGGGAGCCAGAAGGGACCCTCCTTGGGGAGGGGAATCTGGCCTTGTTCCTCCTGCTCAGGGGAGACTCCTTCTCTTCTCCTTCCCCAGAGCCCCGTTCCTCCAACTCGGCCAAGAGCAAACTCTGGACGGGGATTGTGGCAGCCGTGATCGGGGTGATCTTCTTTGCAATGGGCCTGACCCTCTACCTGAAGAGCAAGAAAGATGAGTCTGGGCGCCTGGATAAGAGATTGTGGGGAGGGGACCACCCAGGGGAGGCCTCTCAGCAAGCTTAGCAGATGGCAAGGAGGGTCCCCTTGGAAATTTGCTTGGGAAATTCTGTTCTTTGAGAGTCTGCTGTATAACTGAGCATCGTGCAACCTATTATGGGCTATCGATGGGGAGGGGGACCCCCTGAGTCCTCCAGCCCATGAAGGGTTCTGATTGGCTCTTTTTTTCCTTTCAGCAATTCCCATCCAGCCTCCTGCAAGTGAGTTTCTCCTCAAGTTATAGATGTTTCTTATCGCTTCTCGGCCTTTTGGCTAAGATGAAGTGTAGTATAGATGTTTCTTTAATATTCTTTAATTGTTCCTTTTTTAAAAAAAATGTGCCTGAACAAAACCTCCTTGTTGTGGATAATACAAATTTTTGAAATTTTGGGCAGCTTTTCCTTACAGAGACCTGCAAATGCATTGCCATCAAAAACAAATACATACACACAAACACTAAAATCTGGCCCAGGATGTTTCCAAGTTTTGGGAAATTGCAAAAGGGAAGGGAAGTCTCCTTGTGACATTTCTCACAATTTCTGGCAAACTGACACCCAGCTTTGCTGCCACCCTCATCCTGGCCCCATCTTCTTTGTTAATATGAAACATCTGGGGGGGGGGAAGCCTCCTTTCTTGATTAACCCCCCAGTTAAGTCAATTGGGGAAAATTCCACAAGTCCTGGGAGATGAATTGCTGGTCCTTCCCAGTCTTTTCCTTCCTGAAAGGGGCGGAGCCTCCCTCCCTCCTGTCTCTGTCTATCAACACCCCCCCCACACACAATGTGGGTCTGTCTGGGGGGGCAGCTGAAAAAGAGGAATAATAAGTTATTTACACTGAAGGTTTCACTTTATATTCTAACTTTCTCCCCATCTCTTTTTTTCTACAGCACTCATGAATTAATCCTGCCGTCCTTCCTGCTTCCTGATGGGAAAGGAATTTTTTCTTTTTCAGTCGCTGATGAATTTCTGTCTTTTTTGCAACCTCCGGAAAATGGAGGCTCAAGATTTTAGATTAGGGAGAGAATGGCAGCCTGGAGCTTCTCCTGCTGAGCCCCCCCCATCTTCCTTTGAAGGCCTCTCTTTCTTGTGAGGGAGGGGTGGAGACCATCTAGACTGACCCCAGGGACTCTGGACCTGCCTGTCAGTCCAGACACCCAAATATCTCCCGGCTTTAAATCCACAGCAGCTTCATCTCCATTACTCTTCGTCCGAATCCCTTCCCTTCGCTTTGCTGTAAAAGAATAAACTTTATAGGAAACCCTGGAATTCCTCCTCCCTTCCTTCCTCTTCCTCCTCCTCTTTCCTGCCCCCCCCTGCAGGAGGGTCCTCCCTTCTCCCCTTCCCCTCCCCAGATTGACACCTCCCCTGCCTCTGGATCAACCATCCCGGCTACCTCACGTCCGAAGTCAAAACTGGTTTGGGAGGAGGGTGGGCAGATCCAGGGAGGGGAAGGGGCAGGACTCCCCTTCTGCTCAGAGTCCCCCTTGCTCTGCTTCCATCTGAGATCCCAGAGGCCTTTTCCAGGACTGTCCACCTATCGCCACTGCCGCCCCACAGCCCTTCCTGCCTTCGGGTCTGAAGCCCCCTCCCTCTGGGCAGAGGAGACCCTAGAGCAGTGTCTCCTGCACAGTTTGAGGGTCCTCCTGCTTCATGTCCTGGGTGGAGGACCACGTCCTGACCTGATGGTCCCCAACAGAGAGAGTCCTGTGCGAGTCTCACGTGTGGCCCCCAACTGGAGCTCATCCGAGACCCCTCCTCAGAAAAGGCCCTGAGCAATCCTGTGGCCAATGGCCTTGATCTTTGGGAAGGTTGCACTGATGTCCATCTCCCTGGCTTGAGGGCTCCTGGGCAGGGGGTGTTGGGAAGGGTGTCTTCCCCAGGGCCTCTTTGGGCCAGAGCAGAAAGTCCACCTGAAGCCATTCCTGGTGTAGGAGACATTTGCCATCAGGGGGGAGGGAGAGCAGCTCTGCGGGAGAGAGGAAAGATCAAGGGGGCAACTCTCAGTGGAAGGCCCCTCCCTTCTCCCCAGCACCCCTAGATGCCCCTAGATAGCTCTCCAACTGAGCCTTGCCCCCTCAAGAAGTCATCCAGGCTGGTTCTGCAGGATTCCCATGGCGTCGATCTCCAAGGGCAGATTTTTTTCCCTCCCATTCCTCATCTGGGGCACATAAAGAATAGGTCAGTGGTGGAACTGTCTCCAACACAGAGAAGACTTGGGCTCCCGTCAGTAATACCCCCACCCTTGGAAGAGAGCCTGCGGGCACCTGGAAAAGGGACCATACCAAATGTACCAATTGCAGGGGGAAAAAAATCAGACCAGACTTCCTTAAGATAAACAAAGACCTGTGTTGGTGATTGAGGAGTCATTGCTCAGAGGAACTGAACCAGCAATTTGTAGAATGGACAGTCAAACTAGTGGTTAGCTGTTTCCCAGGAACAACTATCAAAGATGTGAGTGAGAGGCTTACTAAAAATAATCCACAGATTATTATTCCTTTCTCCTCTTTCATGTGGGGATGAATGATACACAAAGTCCGTGGAAACAATATCAAGAGATTATGAGCAGGTATGTATCAAAGCAAAAGAGAGGGGAACACAGGTGGTGTTCTCTTCTGTACTCCTAATAAAGGTCAGCATCCAATGAGGATATGCACAACTCCTGGCTTAGAGGATGGTTCTGTCGAGAGAACGTTGGATTCTTGGACTATGGTCTACAATACCCACACGAGGGGCTTCTAGCAGGGGATGAGCTACACTTGACAAGAACTGAGAATGTCATCTTCGGAAGCCAACTGGCTTGTCCTATCCGAAGGGTCTTAAACTGAAACCAAAGGGGGAGGGAGATGGATTTTTTAGAAGCTAATTCCAAGCACAAATCTCAGGGCAATCAACCAAATGGAAAGGAAAAAGGAGAACTCGGACACAAAAAGAGGGGATGTGAAAACCAAACACAGGGTCAGTCAAAAGGGACTCGGATACCTCTACACCAATGCTCAAAGTACGAGGAATAAACCAGGGAGAACTTGAAACCCAAAAGCAGGTATGACGTTGCAATCACCGAAACTTAGTGGGATGAAACCCATGACTGGAAGGCACAACTTAAGGGATTTAATGTCGAGGAATTGCACAGCAGCTGACACAAACTTGTAGTTTTACATCAATAAGTATAACATTTATATTGCACAGCAGCTGTCCAAATGACACAAACCTGTATTGTTATATAAATATATTTAGCATCTATGTTCACAGCAAACAAGACAATCAGGAACACAGGAACATCGTGAGATAAATCAATCAGCAGACAGAGCACACAGAAGAAAAGGGGGGGAGGGGAAACACCCCCTTTACACCCACAGCAACCAATCATAGCGTAGATAACCTCATACAGTAGCCAGCACACTCCAACCAATCAACTACAACTGTGTGTTCCGGCCCATTGTCCACTTTACTGTTCCAGCTACTAAATTTAGTATCTTAACATTTAAAGTGTTGAAAAGAAACAGACTTAATAAAAGAGGAGACCGAGTTGCACTATATATAAGAAATAACTACAGAAATGGAACAGAACAAAGACAAAAATCTCCTTGAAAGCATTTGGGTTAAAAAAGGGAAAACAGAACGACATCACCATTGGTGTGTACTATAAGCCACCCAACCCAACAAAGGATATAGCTGAACTTTTTGTTAATCAGTTAGCTAAGGCATGGAGAAAGCACAGCAAAATAGTAGTGGGGGACTTTGACTACCCTGACATCAACTGGGAGACGGGTTTTGCGCCTAGTGGGAGATCAAGCAGGCTCCTGATGAACCTAGCAGACAACTTTGTCTCCCATAAAGTAGAGAAGGGAACTAGAGGGTCAACCAGGCTGGACTTAATTCCCATTAACAGTCCTAGGCTGCCTTAACAGAGGGACAGAATCAAGATCACGTGAAGTTTTAATAGCACTTTATAGTTCCTTGGTAAGGCCACACTTGGAATACCACATCCAGTTTTGGTCGCCACGATGTAAAAAAGATGTTGAGACTCTAGAAAGACTGCAGAGAAGAGCAACAAAGATGATCAGGGGACTGGAGGCTAAAACATATAAGGAACGGTTGCTGTAATTGGGTATGTCCAGTTTAATGAAGAGAAGGACCAGAGGTGACACGATAGCAGTGTTCCAATATTTGAGGGGCTGCCCCAAAGAAGAGGGGGTCAAGCTATTCTCCAAAGTCCCTGAAGGCAGGACAAGAAGCAACGGATGGAAATTTATTAAGGAGAGATCTGGATTTAAGGAGCAATTTCCTAACAGTGAAAACAATTAATCAGTGGAACTGCTTGCCTCCAGAAGTTGTGATTGCTTCATCACTGGAGGCTTTTAAGAAGAGACTGGACAGCCATTTGTCTGAAGTGGTATAGGGTCTCCTGCATGGGCAGGGGGCTGGACTAGAAGACCTCCAAGGTCCCTTCCAAGTCTGTTATTCTGTTACATTTTTGCACAGCAGATTCTGGATGCTTCCCATTTGCGGTGTCTCCCCTGGGCACTGAAATCAAATGTGGAGAAACGCCACGAGACTCCTAACCACTTTAATTCAAAGCCTTCGGGCCAAATCCTTCCTTAGAGACTATTCCATTTGCTCTCTTTCTTTCGCTCCTTTTACTGCCTAGGAAAAATTGTCTCCTTCTGTTTACCATAAGACCTCCGTAACTCTGCCTTACATTGTTTTTTTTTAATCCAATGTGCTTGCCAATCTTTGCGCCGGTTTGAAAACATGCTTTTTAAAATGGGAATTAACAAATTTGATTATTTCACTCGTTTTGATTGGTGTGCCACAACGCGAACGTATTTTGGAAAATGAAATCCACACTTTATATGAAGGGTAAAGAAGAAGCAGCTCCTTCTTTTGAGTCTTGTTTCGGATACGCTATTTTCTCTCTTCAGCAAAAGCTTTTTGGATTATCTAGAGAGGAAACGCTCCCTGTCAGCAGGTGAAAATCCCTCGCTCACCAGGGCTGATCCCAGAAACTATGCAAGGCCAGTCCAGGCTAGTCCTGGGATGAAGCGGTCTGGAAATCCCAGGATATCTCCCTCTCTCTCTTTCTCTCTCTCCCTCCTTCTCTCTCTCTCTCTCTGTCTGTCTGTCTGTCTGTCTATCTATCTACCATCTCTATAATCTCTATAATCTCTATTGTATCTATCTATCTATCTATCTATCTATCTATCTATCTATCTATCTATCTATCTATCTATCTATCTATCTATCTATCTATCTATCTATCATCTATCTCTATCATCTCTCTCGCTCGCTCTCTCTTTCTTCTCTATCATCTATCATCTCTATCTCTCTACCCCTCCCCCCTCTAACTATCTATACCATCTAGCTATCAAATTTATATAACCACCCATCTCACAACAAGTGACTGGGTTGGATACACAAAGCTAAACACGGGTATATACATGAAATTATTAAAAAAAACATTAAAAACAATAAAAAAAATTAAAAAGAAAAAATATGAGGTGAAGAGTCAGTTTTTTCAGTGCCCTTGGAGCTTTGAACAGCCATGAAATGAACTGCTGTTAAATCATCACCATCCCCAGCGCTTTAACTGGTGGGGAAAGGACCTGAGATCTCCTTTAACCAGAGTCTAATGATGGTTACCTGCCATCAAGTTGGTGTCAACGTTTAACCCCCCCATGGACAGACTTTCTCTGGGGAGACCTGTCCCCCCACTCCTCCAGGTCCTCCTTCAGCATCCCCCTCCCCCCACTGCAGCTGAGCCCCTCCCCCTCCCTGCTTCTCATCCTTTTCCTCTCTTTCCTTCCCTCTTTCCCGGCATCCGAGCCCCCCCTTTCTCCCCCTCCCCGAGAGCCGAGTCTCCCCGTAAAGTGTGAAGGGGGAGAATCGGAGCCTTTGGGTCCTTTGGGCCTCCGGGGACGTTTCTCCAACCCTCCCTCGGTTTCTTCCCTGGGCTGTCCGGGGTCTCCTCGGGGGTCGGGATGGCCCCTCAGCCTCTTCCGGGGGGGGAGGGCAGAGGACCGAGGGGGCGGCCCCTCCTGGAGACTCAGCCATGGGGCGGAGCGGGAGAGTCCCGGAGCTGCCCCGGGGAAGAATCCGGGCTTGTTGCCTGATGGATCGGGGCCAGTTTCTCGGTTCCGCTTCGGGGGAGCCCAGCGCTTCAGGCAGGGGGCGGGGTGGGGAGGAAGCGGGAGGCTGGTGCTGGGCCAGGGGGGAGTTTGACCCCTCCAGCCCCCCCATCCCTGGGAAGGATTCAGGCCCCCTCTGGACCCCCAAAGCTCTTTGAAGCAGAATCGGGAATTGAGGATCTGCCTGACCCGCCTTTGCGTAACTGACCACAACTCGAATCTCCACAGAAGACTAGAAAAAATGTTTTCTCTTGATGGAAGGAAACATAAGAAACAGAATGTCTGGTTTTTGGAGAGTTTTTTTTTTTTGGGGGGGGGAAGATTAATGGTTAAGCCTGTAATCCTATACTTGAGGGTATAGAATTACTGAAGTCCACAGAATTTCTATTAAAATTCCATCATGTTATAAATTATAAATTCATTGTTTGTTGCAATATATACTGTCCATCCATCCATCCTTCCATCCTTCTTAAATATTGAGAACTTTTACAAGGAAGAAAATCTGCTCAGATCCTCTTGTCCATCCTGTCCATGTCCATAAGGGGTATGGATATGTTTTCTTCTTTTGTGGCAAAATGTTTCCTTCCACTCCCATCCGGAAGAACGGAGTTAACCTCAGAGCCTTGATCCTTAGGACCGAGTCCCAGGGCTGATTCCTCTCCCCACAAAATTCCCTTTTCTGCCACGATCAAAATGCTGAGTTCTCTGGCAAAGAGGAAATGGCAGGAATCAAGAATTTTATCCTGTTCCTAATGTAAACTGTTTGCAAGATTGATTGAGCTTAAATTCATTTACCAGACTTGAATCTAATAATCCAGCTTTTCTTTCCTCGCTGTCTTTGTGGCATGTCAGGGAGTTTGTTAATGTTTATTTCGAACTAAGACAGAGATTTGGAAAGGCGGGAAAAGCTGCCTGTATTTGGAAACGATATTTTTGTTCAAAAAAGGTTTATACAAAGACAGACAAAAGCTGGCGAGGGTTGTGGATAAAAAACTACTCAGAATTTCCACTCGGGAGGAAAAGCTGCGCGTGAAGCTCCCCTGGCGGAGAATCGGGCCGGGCTGAGCGAGGAAGAGCCGCGGATCCATCGGGGGAGATTCCCGAATTCTGGGCTTCTGCCGGGAGAGGAGGGGGGGGAACGGGGGTCTCGGCTGGGCTTTGCGGGGGGGGGCAGATCCAGTCGCGGCCCTTCCTGGAGGAGAAGACCGAGTGGAGACCCACTCCTGCCCTCGGGATCTCCCTCGCTCCCTTTGGGATCTTACGGGCAGATCCCTGAGTGGAGCAGCCTCGTCAGGGATCGCCCGGAAGCTGACCGAAGCCAGACTGAACGAAGAGAGGTCGGTCAGCCTGGGAGGGAAGATGGGACCGTCCGGAGCCTCCGAGGGGGATCCGATCTGGAAGGGATCAGGAGGGATCTCCTGCCCATGAGAACCAATTAATGAATGGAACCTGGAAGTGGGGGAGGGCTCCATCCCTGGAGGTCTTCAAGAAGAAGGTTGGGCCGCCGTTCGACTAGAAGATCTCCAGGGTCCCCTCCAGGCTATGAGGTCTCCCCCTCCATTCTCCCCACTTCTTCACCCCCCCCCGAAGCCTTCCTCCAGCCCAGCCCCTCCTGCATCTGAGGGGGGGAAGGGAGGGAGGGGAAGGAAGCCCCGGACTGTCCTGGCTCTGGGTTGAACCCCGACACGGCTCCGCTCCTGCAGCCCTTCAGAGGGGCAGAATTAGGACAGGCCAAGGGGGCAACTCTCTGTGGGGCCTGGACCCCCTGGAGGAGTAAGAGGAGAGGAGGAGGACCCCCTGCTGATCGGGAATGACCCCCAGCGGAGCCCCCTCCCTCCCTCCCTCCCTCCCTCCCTCCCGGGAAATGACGCAACTTCACACGTTCAGAAATCTCTCTCCGGTCACCCCGGCTGCAGCATAGCGACCCCAGATTGGGGGGGGGATAGGACTCCCCACTCAGCACTGGAGGTTTCGTCTCAGCGCCCTTAAATGTGGGCATCGGTTGCCTGGGAGGTTAGGGAGTCTTTGTGTCTGGTGTGTGTGTGTGTGTGTGTGTGTACGTGTGTCCGCAGTTCCCCCCCCCCAATGGTCCAGACCTGTGGGGGGGGCTTCCTGCCCCCAAACTCAAACCCCTCAAGTTCTGGCTCCACTTTGAGATCAGATTGGTTTGGCATGATCTGTTCTGGACAAACCTGTGCTGGCTACTTATAACTTCGTTTGCTCCTAGTTGTTCGCAGATCTGTTTTTTGATTCTCTTTTCCAGGATCTTCCCAGGTATTGAGGTTAGGCTGATGGGTCTGCAGTTTCCTGGGTCCGTTTTTTCCCCTTTCTTGAAGATGTCCTTTTCCAATCCTCGGGTACTTCCCCGGTAGTCCAGGATTTGTGGAGGATGTGGTTCTGATATAACATCTGGTATCGGTTGCCTGAGGAGTTTGGGAGTCTTTGTGTGTGTGTGTGTGTGTGTGTGTGTCCGCAGTTCCCCCCCCACATAGTCCAGACCTGTGGGGGGGGGGCTTCCTCAAGTTCTGGCTCCACTTTGCTCTATGCTCCCTCTGGGAACCGAAAGGGCATCTAGTCCACCCCTCCAGACACCCAGAGAAAAGGAGGCTCTGGTTGAGAATCATGACGGGGGGGCGCAAAAGGAAGTCCGCCCTCCCCTCCGGAGCTGGCATGAAACGTACCCCTAAAATGCAGCCCTCCCACCCAGACTGAAGGGATTTTCCCCCCTCCCACTTTCTCCGCTTCTCTCTCTGCGCCGAACTATCTCCTCCATCGGGTGAAGTCAAGGGAGGCTCTGCCCGGAGACCGATGACGCTGCACAGGGGAGAACTCCCATTGGTCCCTCCGCTTTCCTGGGCCCTCCCAGTCCCGAAGTTCGAGGAAAACGCCTCCGCCCCCCCCCCCAATCCAGACCCACTGAATCCGCCTCTGGGGCTGGGAGCCTCCGCGTCTTTCTCTCCGCTCTCTGGGGGCGCTTGTGGGGCGGCATCCATGGACTCCGCTGGGCTCCCCCTGATGCTGCTGCTGGTGGGGGCGCTGGCCCGGATCCCCGGAAGCGAAGGGGGGAAGGAGACCCCCGGTAAGGAGGGGGGGCTCAGAAGGGGGAGGAGGAGGAGGAGGTTGAGAGGGGCCGTTAGTGCTCCGGGGAGGGGAGAGAAAGAAAGGGGCGGGGACCCCAGAAGTGGGGGAAGGGGTGGAGGGCAAGAGAGGCGGGAGCCTGCAGGAGCCTCGATCTCCGCGTGGTCTCCGCCCCCTCCCTCAGGAGGACGGAGAGGGGTCGCGGGAAGGTAGCCGAGGTGGGATAAGAGGCGGCGGGACCCCTCTCTCGCCCCCCCCGTGGCTGGGTGGGAGGGGGACCTTGCGGACCCCGAATTAGCGCCTGAGCCCCGAAGTTTCTTGCACCGAAAGAGGAAGGAGACGGAAAGCGAAAGTGAAAGGGGGAAACTGAGGCACTTTCAGAGCTGAATCCACAAAGGCCAGCAAAGAGTATAAGAAAAAAGAGGCTTTTGGCAAAAGTGTTTTTGCAACCTCAGTTTTTCTTCTGAATCTCCATTTTTTTTAAGGTGAGGGAAGAGTTGAGCTTGGATTCCTTCTTGGGGGGAGACTCTGAATTTGGGGAGGAGACCCAGAACCCCCCACCCCATATTCCCCCATTGCTGAATCGGGACCTGGAGGGGAGGGGGGAACTGAGGGAGAAGGATATTGGGTGGGGGGGGTCTGAATTGCTCCCCTAAATTAGCTCCCCAAAACTTTTTCTTTGGTGAGGGGGGCTGGAGCCCCTCCCTTTGAGATGGCCTTGGGGGGCTGCAGGGGGGTCTTTTGGGGAGGGGGACAGGAAAGAGGCCTCAAAAAGCGTCCAAAGGCAGCTTGTGGGGCTGAAGATGGGGGCGAAGGGGTGAAGAGGAAAAGGGAAGGTGGGGCTTGAAGGGCGGGGAGAGCCCAGGAGCATGGGTGTGGGTATCCTGATTGTGACCCCCCCCTTATGAAAGGGAGAGGATGAGAGAAGCATGGATGTTACTTTGCTTCCAGCCCAGAGGGGGGTCTCTTCCCTCCCCCCATATTTCCTGCCAGTTTGGGGGGCAAAGAGGCCCCACCAGGATCCCACATTCCTTGCAGACAGTTAGACCGAGTGCTGGACCAGCTGAACTTCTGCCTGCCTTTTTCCACCCTGGGAGGAGATGGAGGAGGTCCCTCAGGAAGCTCCTCCCCTCCCTCATTTTCCTCCCCTCCCCCGACCCCCACTAAGGGGGAATCCCGTTTGGACCGACGGTTCCCCATCCCTCCTCCAGGGGGCGCCTTCCAGCAGTCTCTCGCGGCAGGTTTCCCTCCCCTCCTCTGACAAGCCTGTGTCCCACCTCTAGGAGAGGCTGGGAACCATGGGTCCTGGAGTCCCTCCTGACCCTCTTCCTCCTCCTCCTCCTCCTCCTCCTCCCCGCAGCCCATTTCCTGTACCAGATGAAGATCGAGTGCCACATCCTCTCCTCTCCGGAGCTGGCATCAAACACCTCCCTAAAATGCAGCCCCCCCTCCCCCAACTTTCTCCGCTTCTCTCTCGGCTTCGCACTATCTCCTCTTGTGGATCAACTCAAGGCAGACTCTGCCCGGAGACCGATGACGAGTAGGAAAGGAGAATTCCCATTGGTCCTTCCGCTTTTCTGGGCCCTCCCAGTTCCGAAGTTAGAGGAAACCGCTTCCTCCCCCCCCCAAGCCAGACCCACCGATTCCGCCTCTGGGGCTGGGAGCCTCCGCGTCTTTCTCCCCCCTCTCTCTGGGCGATTGTGGGGCGGCATCCATGGACTCTGTTGGGGTCCCTCTTTTGTTGCTGGTGGGGGCGCTGGCCCGGATCCCCGGAAGCGAAGGGGGGAAGGAGACGCCCGGTAAGGAGGGGGCTCGTAGGGGGCAGGAGAGGGGCTGGGAGGGGCCGTCAGTGCTCCTGGGGGGGAAGAAAGGGGCTGGGACCCCAGAAGTGGGAAAAGGGGTCGAGGGCAAGAGAGGCGTGAGACTGCAGGAGTCTCGATCTCCGCGTGGTCTCCACCCCTCCCTCGCCGCATTTCCCCCCGCAGGACGAAGAGGGAGCCCCCTCCCCTCTTCCCTTGTTGTGGCCAAGATGGGGCGGGGGTCGCGGGAAGGCAGCCCAGGTGGGGTAAGAGGTAGATTGGCCCCTCTCTCGCCCCCCCCCAGTGGCTAGGTGGGAGGGGGACCTTGCGGACCCCGAATTAGCGCCTGAGCCCCGAAGTTTCTTGCACCGAAAGAGGAAGGAGACGGGAAGCGAAAGTGAAAGGGGGAAACTGAGGCATTTTCAGAGCTGAAACCACAAAGGCCAGCAAAGAGTATAAGAAAAAAGAGGCTTTTTTGGCAAAAGTGTTTTTGCAACCTCAGTTTTTCTTCTGAATCTCCATTTTTTTTAAGGTGAGGGAAGAGTTGAGCTTGGATTCCTTCTTGGGGGAGAGTCTGAATTTGGGGTGGAGACCCAGAAGCCCCCACCCCATATTCCCCCATTGCTGAATCGGCACCTGGAGGGGAGGGGTGAACTGAGGGAGAAGGATATTGGGGGGGTCTGAATTGCTCCCCTAAATTGGCTCCCCAAAACGATTTCTTTGGTGAGGGGGGCTGGAGACCTTTGGTTTGAGATGTCTTGGGGGGCTGCAGGGTGACAGAGGGCTGAACCCACAAATCCCGCAAAGACAGCTAGTAGGAGTGAAGTTGGGAAAGAAAATGTGGGGGTAACCAGGGAATCTGGGGGTTCCCTTCTCCTCAGGATCCCCAGACCCCCAAGCCATCTAGGTCAAACTTGAGCAGCCCTCCCTCAACAGAGTGGGGGGAGGGAAAGGACCCCCCCATCTCCTGCCTACAACAGGGTCCTTTCAGCAGCCCCAGGAAGGCTCCCCACTCCTTTGCCCCCCCAATTCAGGGGACCCTGAGGGCCCAGATAAACCCCTGGGGGTCCTCAAGGCCCCTCAGAGAATCAGTGACCGACTTTCAAAATGCCCAAATGACCGCAAGGAATATCCATCCTTCCATCTTCGACCATTCAGTCAGAACTGAAGAAGCTTCTGGGAGGAGAAGTGAAACTTCTTCAAGGGAAAAACCGGAAAGTCCAGCTGCCTTTTGGAAAAGCCCCTTTGGGCCAAGCGAGACCTGGAGGAGGGAGGCTCTCCGGAGAGACCCCCAGCTCCATTCGGCCCTTCCGAAATCTCCAATGACCCAGCCTGGACTCCTCATGGGGGGCCTTAAGGGAGCTTAAAGGGGCATCTAGTCCACCCCTCCAGGCACAGCGAAAAAGGGGGACTGTGGTTCAGATTCATGGGAGGGGGCGCAAAGTCCACAACCCCCCCTGGACACCCCTCTAAAGCTGCAGCCCCCAAGACTGAAAATCTTTCTCTCTCTCGCCTTCTCCGCTTCTGTTGGGAGGGATATTGGGGGGGGGGTCTGAGTTGCTCCTCCAACCTCTCCCTTTAGAGAAGGGGGCTGGAGCCTCTCCCTTTGAGGTGGTCTTGGGGGGCTGCAGGGGGGTCTGTTTGGGAAGGGGTTAGGAAAGAGGCCTCAAAAATCATCCAAAGGCAGAAAGTAGGGCTGAAGATTAGGGGGGGAAAGGGAAGGTGGGGGTTGAAGGGCGGGGAGAGCCCAGCAGCATGGGTGCGGATATCCTTATTGTGACCCCCCCTGCCCACATGCTCCCCCAAAGGAAGAGGGAGAGGATCTTACTTCCCCTCCAGCCCAGCGAGTTCCTGGGGGGGGGGGCTGTCTCTTCCCTCCCTACATATTTCCTGCATTTTTTTGGGGGGGGCAAAGAAGCCCCACCCGGATCCAACGTTCCCTGCAGCGATTTAGGCCGAGTGCTGGACCGGCTGAACTTCTGCCTGCCTTTTTCCACCCTGGGGGGGAGGAGGGGGTCCCTCAGGAAGCTCCTCCCCTCCCTCATTTTCCTCCCGCTGGGAATCCCGCTGGGACCGACGGTTCCCCATCCCTCCTCCAGGGGGCGCCTTCAGGCAGCCTCTCGCGGCAGGTTTCCCTCCCCTCCTCTGTGACAAGCCTGTGTCCCTCCTTTAGGAGAGGCTGGGAACCATGGGCCCTGGAATCCCTCCTGAGGCCCTTCCTCCTCCTCCTCCTCCTCCCCCCCGCAGCCCATTTTCTGTACCAGACGAAGGACGACTGTCACTTCCTCAACGGGACGCAGCGGGTGCGGTTCCTGGACAGGTACTTCTACGACCGGCAGGAGTATCTCCGCTTCGACAGCGACCGCGGGGAGTTCGAGGCCGTCACGGCGTTGGGGAAGGCGGCTGCCCAGGCTTTCAACAGGGATAAGCGCCGCCTGCAGGACGCGAAGGCCGCTGTGGATTACTTCTGCCGACACAACTACGAGGCTGCCCAGAGCAATTCCGTGATTGGCCGGAGAGGTGAGTGCGGGGGGGGGGAGCTCCAAGGAGGGGGGGAAATGCAGGGACCCCCCCTTTCATTTCATTTATTAGGACTCTCCCGGATACAGATTTGCCCCTTATGTATTCTGTGCTCTTCGATCTACGAAATTTACTCATTAGTATTTATTGCTATTTATAGATACTCCTAAACCGCCCCCCTCCCTCCCTCAAAGCGGGGCTCTGGATGGCGTAGGGTATAACATCACCCCTAAATAAAACTGTCTAAAAAATAAGGTTAAAAAATAAATTACCGTGAAAAAGTTTGAAATTCTACAAGGATGACCATGAAACATGCCAAAGGGAAGAAATATATTCCCCTCCTTCCCATCGGTCCCAGGATCTTCCTTCTCTCCCCAAGGTCCAAAGTTTCCCCTGCCCCAAAAAACTTCTTTCCAGAATATTATACCAAATATTATATATTTTTCTGGGGGGGGGGAGGAATCCAGCAAGGTCTCTCCCTTGCCCAGTATATAGATATATTTCAATATATGCTATATATAATATTTCAATATAATATTTTATATTAATAAATCAATAATATTTCTTTATTGATTTACGTATCAACTTTTAAAACCATCTCTCTCACAGAGGAACTTTGTGTGGTATACACATAAAATATAAAACCACCAAAATAGTCTATACAATTTAAGATTTAAAAGGCAGGAATGATTACAATCCAGTGATAAAAATTCATTAAAAGGGGGAGGGCTTCAGTATGCTGACCAGCCCCACGGCTGCATCCTCCTCTGTGCCCCCCAAGCAAAACCCCAGAGCCTAGATCCTTCCCTGCCCCCCCATCCCAGGCAGGAGGGTCAGACCCCTCCCCACCTCCTTCCCCCGGGGGGGGGGGAATGGCCGGTTCCTGGCCTGGGAAGGACGACTGCAGGGAGAGGATGGTCTGGTGGGGTCTCCCTCCGAATCCCCCGAAAGGACCCCCAGGGTCAGTGCATATCTAATTAAAAGAAGGATACCATTTAGAGGGTTGATCCCAGAGGGGATGTTGGTATCTTGGCAGGAGAGAAAGATTAAGATAGACAGCCTAGACAGAGCAGGAGAATTCTATGAACAGCTGGAAGGGGTGGAAGAAGAGAATAGTAGTAAGGAAGAACTAGAAGCCAGGAAGACCAACAGCAGGAGCCAAAAGAAATAGAACGAGAGATAGAAAGGAAGGAAGGAAGAAAAAGGACAAAAGGAAGAAAGAGGAGTAGGTTTGAGAACAAGACAAACAC
The DNA here is from genome assembly GCA_023970755.1 of Azemiops feae. Classification (NCBI taxonomy): domain Eukaryota; kingdom Metazoa; phylum Chordata; class Lepidosauria; order Squamata; family Viperidae; genus Azemiops; species Azemiops feae. Next base: position 19,574 of record JALGBA010001737.1, read on the forward strand.
ATAACTAGAACACACAAGTAGAATAATGGAAGAGGAGATTAGACTAATATCAATTAATGTCCATGGATTAAATGCACCCGCTAAAAGAAAACAAACATTAACAAAATTAGTAAAACAAGGTATAGACATAGCTTGTCTACAAGAGGTACACATAAAAGAGCAACATAGGAAATATTTGGAATTCCCGAAATTAGGAGTACTATACACAGCACTAGCGGAACAAAAACAGAGGGGAATAGCGGTCTATATTAGGAAAGAAATTAAAGCCAAATTGAAATATCAAGATACAGATGGAAGAGTGCTAATGATAGAATTACAAATTGAGCAGAAACCATGGCTGTGGGTGATAATTTATGCTCCAAATGAGAACCAAAAAGAATTCTATAATAAATTACATGAAAAACTTATAGAAATTAGACAGGAAAATATTTGCATAGTAGGAGATTATAATGCGGTAGTGAATGTAAAAAAGGATTATATCAGCAACACGAAAAATAAAAAGAAACGGAAAATATTACCAAAGACATTTTTTGAGATGGCACGAGAATTTAATTTATCTGATCAATGGAGGAAACGGAACCCCCCAAAAAAGGAATATACTTTTTTCTCGAATCTGCATAAATCTTGGTCTCGGTTAGATATGGCATGGATGAATGGAGAGGTAGGACAAGATGTAGAAACAACAGAAATAATGCCGACCATCATCCCCTGAAAATAGTCTGGAAAGGGCAGAAAAAAGTAAGGAGAAGATGGACATTGAACTGCCACATTTTAAAGGAAAAATTTATTGTAAGGATCAGAAAAGAAATGGAATTATTTTTTAAAGAAAATACAAAACAACAAACATCACTACAAATTATATGGGATACAGCTAAAGCATATTTGAGAGGTATAGCGATAGCTTTTACAGCAAAAAAGAATAAGGTGAAAAGGCAAACGCAAAACATACTTCAGGAGGAGATTAAAAAAATAGAATCTAAATTACAAAGGGAGCCCCAGGATGAAATGATTAAAACGGAAATGGTTTTGGCTAAACATAAACTACATATGAAAGACCAAGAAGAAATGGCAAGAGAATTGAAAATAGCAGAACAAAATTTCTTCAAACATGCAAACAAGCCTCGGAGGTGGCTCGCTTATAAATTAAAAAAAGAGAAGGAAAAAAGATTTATTCAGGAACTACAAGACGAAAATGGAGAGTTGCAATATAAAATGGATAAAAAGAAAAAAATATTTCACAATTATTTCGAGTTACTATACAAAAAAGAGGAAATAGATGTGGAAAATACAAAACAATATTTAAAGGTTAACGGCTTGCCAGAATTAAAAGAAGGACAGAGAGAAATATTGAATAAGGAAATAACAAGTGTGGAATTAAGAACCGCAGTGCAAAAACAAAAAAAATAATAAAGCCCCGGGGCCAGATGGACTTCCAGGGGAGCTGTATAAGATTCTCTATGAGGATTTCGAAACGACATTATTAGAAGTGTACAATGATGTGTTGGAGAAAGCCAAATTACCAGACTCCTGGACAGAAGCTAATATATCCCTCATCCCAAAAGAAGGTACAGACCCCAAGCAGGTAAAAAATTATAGGCCAATCTCGTTGTTGAACACGGATTATAAAATTTTTACTACTATAATTGCGGAAAGACTGAAATTAATATTAAATGATATAATACATTCAGATCAAAATGGCTTTTTACCCACAAGACAAATTAGGAATAACACGAGAATGGTGTTAAATGTCTTGGAATATTATGAAGCACATCCTGAAAAACAGGTGGCACTAATATTTTTAGATGCCCAGAAAGCATTTGATAATCTTAATTGGCAGTTTATGTTCCAACAGATGGGGACATGAGATTTGGAGGGAAGTTCAAGAAAATGATAAAGGCAATATATAAGATACAAAAGGCTAGAGTGATAATTAATGGGGATCATACAGAGAAATTTGAAATAAATAAAGGAGTAAGACAGGGATGTCCAATGTCACCTCTACTTTTTATTTTGACTTTAGAAGTGCTATTAACCCAAATTAGGATTAATAAAGAGATAAAAGGATTACAGGTCAAGACAGAAGAATATAAGACGCAGGCATTTGCGGAGGACTTGGTGTTTTTTTATAGAGGAACCACTAGAGAGAGGAAATATCCTAATGAACGAAATAGAAAAATATGGAACAGTGGCAGGGCTAAAAATTAATAGAGAAAAGACTAAAATGTTAGTAAAAAAATTAACTGAAAAACAAAAAAGGAAATTAGAAGAAGATCTAGGAGTGCAAATTGTAAAAAAGATTAAATACTTAGGAATTTGGCTCACTATAAGATGTTCCTCAATAAAAGAGGATAATTATAAAAAATTGACACTACAAATGAAAAAAGATTTAGAGGTTTTGGGAAAATTACAATTATCATTATTAGGAAGGATTTCTGTGATTAAAATGAATATATTACCAAAATTATTATACCTATTTCAGACAGTCCCAATAAAATTAGAGAAAAAATTCTTCGAAGAATTAGACAAAATGATTAATAAATTTATTTGGTTGGGTAAAAAAGCACGAATAAATATCAAAACGTTGCAAGATAGTAGAAGTAGAGGTGGCCTTGGGCTCCCAAAATGGGAAAGTTATTACCAAGCAGCTGGGTTACTTTGGATTAGGGATTGGATAAACTTAGATAATAAAAGGCTTTTAATGATTGAAGGACATGATTTGCAGGCCGGTTGGCACGCCTTCTTATGGGGAAAATACAAGAAGACACACACATATTTTTACCGGCACCAGATAAGAGATGCGCTGATTTGGACGTGGGAAAAGGTCAAAAAGAAATACTATACGAAAATTCCAAATTGGGCCTCACCGATGGAGGCAATGGTTCACCCAAATACATTGGACAAAAAAAAGATGATGAGATATAAAGAACTATTAGACAACCAAGGAAATCTCAAATCAAGGGAAGAATTAAAAGAACAGGGAATAATTATAGATTGGTGGCCATACCTACAGATACAGTCAAAATATAGTAAAGATATTGGATAAAATATTGATAGGCAAGGAAGGAAATTTTTTAACAAAAACTTATAAATACTTACTAGAGGTAGAATTGGAAGAAGAAATAGTAAAAGGTCCAATGATAGCATGGGCACGAAATGTGGGCCGAAATATAGAATTAGAAGAATGGGAAAGAGTATGGAACAAAAACTGCAAATTAACATTGTCAACTGCATATAAAGAAAATCAATATAAAATGTTTTATAGATGGCATTTAACACCGGCGAGATTGGCTAAAATGTATAAAAATATGAATCCGGATTGTTGGAAGTGCAAAAACAAGGAGGGAACATTCTACCATATGTGGTGGCAATGCCCCAAAGCAAAGATTTATTGGGAACAGATAAGGAGATGGATACAGGAGATAACAAAAGAACAAATTGAATTCAAACCCGAATTATTTCTACTAGGTATAATTAATCCAAAGATAAAAAAACAACTCCAATACATCATTGTACACATAATAAAAGCGGCACATATTGCGTATGCGCAGTGTTGGAAATGTGAAAATATACCAACAAATGATATGATTATTCACAAAATACTCAAATGCGCTGAGATGTACAAGCTTACTCTAGAAATAAAAGACAAGGAAGCAACAGAATTTTACGAGATATGGAATAAGTGCTGCATTTGGTTAGAACAGAGAAAGAAAAATGCATGAAAATTAATGTAAATAACTAAATAAATGTAAGAGACATATGACACAGTACTGTTAAAGGGAAAAAAATGTATTTGGTTCGTTGTAAAGTGAAAAAGGGAAAATAAAAATATAAAAAAAAAGAAAAAAAAAGAAAGGCCCCCCAGGGAGGATCCTCCACAGCACAAGGGAGACCCCGAGATCCCCCAAAAGCTCTTCTGTCCATCCTGCTCCAAAAGAGGGACTCGGGGTCTATCGGTCTTCAGTGGGGGGGGGGAATAAGTTCTTCCTCAAGAGGATTCGAGCAATTATGGGGAGGAAATGGCTGCCCCTCATTAGGGCTCCTTTCCTGTGGACGGAGCATCCTTGGACCTCAGCCAGGCATCCGATAGAGGAGACCACAACTTTCTTCTTGGTAAACTGGAAAAAGGTGGAATAGAGTAGACAACATCACCCCCAGATGGATTTGCAGCTGACTGACAAGCCTTACTCAAGGAGTAGCCCTCAATGGCACCACATCCGCATGGAGGGAAGGGAGCAGTGGGGAACCACGAGGCTCCGTCTTAGGCCCAGTAAACTCTCCAATATCTTCATCAGTGACTCAGAGGAGGGAATTGAAGGGGGAACTCATCAAATTTGCACAGGACACCAAACTGGCAGGAGCAGCCAATGCCCCAGAAGACAAGCGCAGGATCCAAAAAGATCTGGACAGACTCGAACGGGGGACCCTGTCCAACAAAATGAGTTTCAATGTGGAGAAAAGGAAAAAAAGAAAAAACCAAAGGTACAAGGACAGATTAGGCAAAATCTGGCTCAAAATCAGGGGGGTCCTAATGGGGAGCATCGCACTGGAGGTAGCTGTTGAATTAAGAGGCAATCCCCCCTCCCCCCTCACACGTCCTGTTCCTCCCCATCTTTTAACTATAATTTTATCTTGATTGGGAATTCCATTTTTATTGCTATAGAAATATTTATCTGTTAGGATTTTTAATGTTTTTTTAAAAAACAAGTTTTATTAATTTTCCAGTTTTACAAAGATCCAAATATTAAGGAAGCAGCGTGGTGATTGGGTAATCAATAATCCAATAACAAGATCTTTCGTACATGTCTGAGGTTTCATCATCAAAAATTCCCTCTCTATTTCCCTTGATTATTATACCACATTCAAATTAATACATTGCTAGTTCTAACTTGATCAGTTAAGACATTTATCAATATATTTTAACTTATACATATCCATATCCTGTTTTAAAATTTTACCTAATTTCAATTACAGTATTCCAATTTAGCTTAATATCCGTAGTATTTAGATTTCAGGTAACCGAAATTTCCCTTATTTCATTACAAAATAGTTGTCATATCTAAAATACACATATTGTTTACTTAAATAGATTCTTACTTTATTTCACAAATATATTCTATTTCTCATCCTAGTATCTCATCACTTACTAATAAAGTATCCTTTATTGTCTAATCCAACTTCCATATTATAATTCAAAACTATTATTCTAATGGCTAATTTTTATTTCCCTTGTAAATCTAAGTCCTAAATATTAAATCAATTAATATCTTTTAAAATCTCCTTAGCCCATTAAGTAAGATTTTAGGCTCTTCCATTATAAGTCAAAAAATCCCATTTTTTAAATCTAACTTAGCTTTCTTTTTGTGCCAAGCAGGCTTCCATACCAGTGCCTTTAAATCCTCAGGTGGGTCTCCCTTCATTCCTACACATGTTATTTGAATCAAGGGAGACCATCCAGTTATCAATTTTTCAATGGAACTGGCCCCTTTTTCAAAGCTTAAATTTCCCAAGGTAGGCAGACACCGCCATGTTAAAAAGGGGGAAGAAATTTCAAGAGGCTTTTAAAGGAAGGATACAAGAAAGGTAAGGTAAGGTCTCACCCAATTCCTCCGCGGTTTCGTTGTGCTTGGTGGTAATTTTGGCTTTCGGCCGATGTTGATGGCCGATCTTTTCTCTGTTGGTCCAAAGGAGCTGCCTCGGATCAAACGGAAGGACTGCCGCCCTTCCACGATCTGTCGAGGTTCCTCCTCATGGTCGTCACCCCTCCAGGGCGACTTTCGACCCTTTTCAGGGTCTCCCAACGAAGGAAAACCGGACGGCGGAGAGAGCGCTCTCTTTGCACGTCCGCCGGCACTACGATCGCAAACCAGAAGCCTGGATTTTTAATGTTTTAATGCTATAAGCTGCCTAGAGTCATTTTATCATGAGATGGTGGCAAATAAATTTAATAAATAAATAAATAAATAAATAAATAAATAAATATACGTTCCGGTATTATACCTAATAATGTGATTTTATTTTGAATGAGATCCCTACAATTATCTGAAATATGCTGTGTGTGTCTTCCGTGTCTTCTGCGTCTCTTTCCAGCTCCACCACATCTGGCAGGAAATTCCTTCTGTCTCGGGGTGTTTCCAGCGTTTATTCCTGTTGGACTTGTGCAATTTGATGATGGAAACTGATCCCAACCGGGAAGGATTCATGTTTTTTCATCTTTCAGGATCCCCTTTAACTTCTTGCTGCAATTTGCTTTGGAAATGACTTAAAACCCAGAATAATTTCAGGAGTGAAAAGGGATCTTGGTTTGAACTAAGTCACTTTGTCTCCCGTTCTGGCCCCTCCTATGTCTCCCCCGTGTCCCTCCTCCCTCTCCTCCCTTCCAGCCAAGCCCACCGTCTCCATCTCCCCCACCAAACTGGATCCTGCTTCCCCCCACACCATCCTCCTTTGCACCGCGAGGGGCTTCTACCCCGTGGAGATCGAGGTCCAGTGGCTGAAGAACGGGTGGCTGGAGGAGGAGGGCGTGGCCTTCGGGGAGGAGCTCCAGAACGGAGACTGGACCTACCAGCTCCAGGTGATGCTGGAGACCAAGCCCCAGCGGGGGGACGTCTACACCTGCCAGGTGGGGCACGCCAGCCTGGAGGCCCCCATCACCGTCCAGTGGGGTGAGTCCCTCCCCTCCCTCCCCTCCTGGTCTGGGGACCCCCTCCTGCCCTGAGAAGGGTTGGAGAGACCCTCCCTGTTGGGGGGAGCCAGAAGGGACCCTCCTTGGGGGGGGGAAGCTGGCCTTGATCCTCCTGCTCAGGGGAGGCTCCTTCTCCTTCCCCAGAGCCCCGTTCCTCCAACTCGGCCAAGAGCAAACTCTGGACGGGGATTGTGGCAGCCGTGATTGGGGTGATCTTCTTTGCAATGGGGCTTTCCCTCTACCTGAAGAGCAAGAAAGGTGAGTCTGGGGGGCTGGATAAGAGGTTGTGGGGAGGGGACCACCCAGGGGAGGCTTCTCAGCAAGCTTAGCAGATGGCAAGGAGGGTCCCCTTGGAAATTTGCTTGGGAAATTCTGTCTTTGAGAGTCTACTGTATAAGTGAGCATCGTGCAACCTATTATGGGCTATCGATGGGGAGGGGGACCCCCTGAGTTGTCCAGCTCATGAAGGGTTCTGATTGGCTCTTTTTCTCCTTTCAGCAATTCCCATCCAGCCTCCTGCAAGTAAGTTTCTCCTCAAGTTATAGACGTTTCTTATCACTTCTCGGCCTTTTGGCTAAGATCAAGTGTAGTATAGATGTTTCTTTAATATTCTTTAATTGTTCTTTTTTTTAAAAAAAAATGTGCCTGAACAAAACCTCCTTGTTGTGGATAATACAAATTTTTGAAATTTTGGGCAGCTTTTCCTTACAGAGACCTGCAAATGCATTGCCATCAAAAACAAACACATACACACAAACACTAAAATCTGGCCCAGGATGTTTCCAAGTTTTGGGAAATTGCAAAAGGGAAGGGAAGTCTCCTTGTGACATTTCTCACAATTTCTGGCAAACTGACACCCAGCTTTGCTGCCACCCCTCATCCTGGCCCCATCTTCTTTGTTAATATGAAACATCTGGGGGGGGAGGCCTCCTTTCTTGATTAACCCCCCAGTTAAGTCAATTGGGGAAAATTCCACAAGTCCCGGGAGATGAATTGCTGGTCCTTCCCAGTCTTTTCCTTCCTGAAAGGGGCGGAGCCTCCCTCCCTCCTGTCCCTGCCTATCAACACCCCCCCTGCAATGTGGGCCTGTCTGGGGGGTGGCTGAAAGAGAGGAATAATAAGTTATTTACACTGAAGGTTTCACTTTATATTCTAATCCCCATCTCTTTTTTTCTACAGCACTTATGAATTAATCCTGCCGTCCTTCCTGCTTCCTGATGGGAAAGGAAGTTTTTTTCTTCAGTAGCTGATGAATTTCTGTCTTTTTTGCAACCTCCGGAAAATGGAGGCTCAAGATTTTAGATTGGGGAGAGGAGGAGAAGGTCAGTCTGGAGCTTCTCATGCTGAGACGCCTCTGCCTTTCCTTTGAAGGCCTCTCTTTCTTGTGAGGGAGGGGTGGAGACCATCTAGACTGACCCCTGGGACTCTGGACCTGCCTTTCAGTCCAGACACCCAAATCTCTCCTGGCTTTAAATCCACAGCAGCTTCATCTCCATTACTCTTCGTCCTAATCCCTTCCCTTCACTTTGCTGTAAAAGAATAAACTTTATAGGAAACTCTGGAATTCCTCCTTCCTTCCTTCCTTCCTTCCTTCCTTCCTTCCTTCCTCCTCCTGCCCCCCCCGCAGGAGGGTCCTCCCTTCTCCCCTTCCCCTCCCCAGATTGACACCTCCCCTGCCTCTGGATCAACCATCCCGGCTACTTCAGGTCCGAAGCCAGAACTGGTTTGGGAGGAGGGTGGGCAGATCCAGGGAGGGGAAGGGGCAGGACTCCCCTCCTGCTCGGAGGCCCCCTTGCTCTGCTTCCCCTCAAGCCTACTTTTGTGGACCAGGATGCCAGGAGGCATGGTCCCCTTCAAGCACTTGTGGGGAGCCATTGGGGGACACTCGAGACTCCCCCTACACTCACCCAGCCATTTGTTCGATTTCTCTCCTTCACAACTGGAGGGTCCTGCCCCATTTTGACACCCAGTGCCTCCCTCCCTCCACCTGGGATCCCAGAGGCCTTTTCCAGGACTGCCCACCTATCGCCACTGCCGCCCCACAGCCCTCCCTGCCTTTGGGTCTGAAGCCCCTTCCCTCTGGGCAGAGGAGACCCCTAGAGCAGTGTCTCCTGCACAGTTTGAGGGTCCTCCTGCTTCATGTCCTGGGTGGAGGACCCCATCCTGACCCGATGGTCCCCAACAGAGAGAGTCCTGTGCGAGTCTCACGTGTGGCCCCCAACTGGAGCTCATCCAAGACCCCTCCTCAGAAAAGGCCCTGAGCGATCCTGTGGCCAATGGCCTTGATCTTTGGGAAGGTTGCACTGATGTCAATCTCCCTGGTTTGGGGGCTCCTGGGTAGGGGGTGTTGGGAAGGGTGTCTTCCCCAGGGCCTTTTTGGGCCAGAGCAGAAAGTCCAGCCAAAGCCATTCCTGGTGCAGGAGACATTTGCCATCAGGGGGGAGGGAGAGCAGCTCTGCGGGAGAGAGGAAAGATCAAGGGGGCAACTCTGAGTGGAACGCCCCTCCCTTCTCCCCAGCACCCCTAGATGCCCCTAGATAGCTCTCCAACTGAGCCTTGCCCCCTCCAGAAGTCATCCAGACTGGTTCTGCAGGATTCCCGTGGCGTCGATCTCCAAGGGCAGATTCCCCCCCCTCCCATTCCTCATCTGGGGCACATAAAGAATAGATCAGTGGAGGAACTGTCTCAAACACAGAGAAGACTTGGGCTCCTGTCAGTAATACTCCCCCTTGGAAGAGAGCCTGTGGGCACCTGGAAAAGGGACAACACCCAATGTACCAATTGCAGGGGAAAAAAATCAGACCAGACTTCCTTAAGATAAACAAAGACCTGTGTTGGTGATTGAGGAGTCATTGCTCAGAGGAACTGAACCAGCAATTTTGTAGAACAGACAGTCAAACTAGCGGTTAGCTGTTTCCCAGGAACAACTATCAAAGATGTGAGTGAGAGGCTTACTAAAAAATAATCCACAGATTATTATTCCTTTCTCCTCTTTCATGTGGGGATGAATGATACACTTGATATTATCCCTGGAAACAATATCAAGAGATTATGAGCAGGTAGGCATCAAAGCCAAAGAGATGGGAGCACAGGTGGTGTTCTCTTCTGTACTCCCAATAAAGGTCAGCATCCAATGAGGATACGCACAGCCTTTGAAGTCAACTCCTGGCTTAGAGGATGGTTCTGTCGAGAGAACTTTGGATTCTGGGACTATGGTCTACAATACCCACATGAGGGGCTTCTGGCAGGGGATGAGCTACACTTCACAAGAACTGAGAATGTCATTTTCAGAAGCCAACTGGCTTGTCCTATCTGAAGGGTCTTAAACTGAAACCAAAGGGGGAGGGAGATGGATTTTTTAGAAGCTAATTCCAAGCACAAATCTCAGGGCAATCAACCAAATGGAAAGAAAAAAGGAGAACTCGGACACAAAATGAGGGGACGTGGAAACCAAACACAGGGTCAGTCAAAAGGGACTCAGATGCCTCTACACCAACGCTCAAAGTATGAGGAATAAACCAGGGAGAACTTGAAAGCCAAAGGCAGGTATGGCCAAAACTTAGTGGGATGAAACCCATGACTGGAAGGCACAACTTAAGAGATTTAATGTCGAGGAATTGCACAGCAGCTGACACAAACTTGTAGTTTTACATCAATAAGTATAACATTTATATTGCACAGCAGCTGTCCAAATGACACAAACCTGTAGTGTTATATAAATATATTTAGCATCTATATTCACAGCAGACAAGATAATCAGGAACACAGGAACATCGTGAGATAAATCAATCAGCAGATGGAGCACACAAAAGAAAAGGGCGGGGCGAAAGGGGAAACGCCCCCTTTACACCTACAGCAACCAATCATAGCATAGATAACCTCATACAGGAGCCAGCGCTCTCCAACCAATCAACTACAACTGGCCCATTGTCCACTTTACTCTTCCAGCTACTAAATTTAGTATCTTAACATTTAAAGTGTTGAAAAGAAACAGATTTAATAAAAGAGGAGGTGGAGGTGCACTATATATAAGAAATAACTACAGAAATATAACAGAACAAAGACAAAAATCTCCTTGAAAGCATTTGGGTTAAAAAAGGGAAAACAGAACAACATAACCACTGGTGTGTACTATAAGCCCCCCAACCCAGCAGAGGAAATAGATGAACTTTTTGTTAATCAGTTAGCTAAGGCACGGAGAAAGCACAGCAAAATAGTAGTGGGGGACTTTGACTACCCTGACATCAACTGGGAGACGGGTTTTGCGCCTAGTGGGAGATCAAGCAGGCTCCCGATGAACCTAGCAGACAACTTTGTCTCCCATAAAGTAGAGAAGGGAACTAGAGGGTCAACCACGCTGGACTTAATTCCCATTAACAGTCCTAGGCTGCCTTAACAGAGGGACAGAATCAAGATCACGCGAAGTGTTAATAGCACTTTATAATGCATTGGTAAGGCCACACTTGGAATCCTGCATCCAGTTTTGGTCGCCACAATGTAAAAAAGATGTTGAGACTCTAGAAAGAGTGCAGAGAAGAGCAACAAAGATGATCAGGGGACTGGAGGCTAAAACATATAAGGAATGGCTGCTGGAATTGGGTATGTCTAGTTTAATGAAGAGAAGGACCAGGGGTGACATGATAGCAGTCTTCCAATATTTGAGGGGCTGCCACAAAGAAGAGGGAGTCAAGCTATTCTCCAAAGCCCCTGAAGGCAGGACAAGAAGCAACGGATGGAAATTTATTAAGGAGAGATCTGGATTTAAGGAGCAATTTCCTAACAGTGAGAACAATTAATCAGTGGAACTGCTTGCCTCCAGAAGTTGTGATTGCTTCATCACTGGAGGCTTTTAAGAAGAGACTGGACAGCCATTTGTCTGAAGTGGTGTAGGCTCTCCTGCATGGGCAGGGGGCTGGACTAGAGGACCTCCAAGGTCCTCTATACAACTTCCCTAACTCTGTTTTACATTGTTTTTTTTAGGTCCAATGTGCTTTCCAATCTTTGCGCTGGCTTGAAAATATGCTTTTTAAAATGGGAATTAACTAATTTGATTATTTCATTCGTTTTGATCGGTGTGCCACAAGGCAAACGTATTTTGGAGGATGAAATCAAACACATTATATGAAGAGTAAAGAAGAAGCAGCTCCTTCTTTTGAGTCTTGTTACGGATAGGCTATTTTCTCTCTTCAGCAAAAGCTTTTTGGATTATCTAGAGAGGAAACACTTCCTGTCAGCAGGTGAAAATCCCTCGCTCACCAGGGCTGATTTCAGAAACTATCCAAGGCCAGTCTAGGCTAGTCCTGGGATGAAGTGATCTGGAAATCCCAGGATGCCTCTCTCTCTGTCTCTCTGTCTCTCTCTCTTTCCCTCCTTCTCTCCCTCCCTCCCACTCTCTCCCTCTCATCTCTCTCATCTCTTTATGTCTATCTATGTCTCTCTCTATCTTATCTGTCTGTCTGTCTGTCTGTCTGTCTGTCTGTCTGTCTGTCTGTCTGTCTGTCTGTCTGTCTGTCTGTCTGTCTGTCTGTCTGTCTGTCTGTCTATCTATCTATCTATCTATCTATCTATCTAAGTAGTAGTAGTGTATACCTTTTTCTAATGAAAATTATCAGCACTTTTGATCAGTGACGTCATCAAAGTAAACAAACCCACGTGTTGATTACGTCAGCAGGGCATGGCCCTAAGAGGAAGTGACGTGCTCAGCCCCCACCCTCCGGATATGACGTGCATAACTCCCTCCCCGGACGTGATGTGCATAATCCACCCCCACGTGGTGCAGGTTTCACAAGGTCATAACCCTAGTCAGATATGACGTGTTGGCCTAAGCCCATCAAGATAAGCTTGAGCAACCTAACAGCCCTATTTTCAGATAAGGCGTGTTGAACCTAACCCCCATCAAGAAAGATGTGGCAGTCAAGCCTCTGGGGACATGATTAGCTTAACCCTAGATTAATTCTATGGTCATTCAAAACCAAAAAAAAAAAAGCAGCTAAGTAAAGTGAATAATTAACAGAGGCCTGTGTTTTTGGGAAACAAGCCCTGCTTTGGGGATCTGTGAAATAAAAAATGCTTTTTATTTCTAATCATTCTAGCCTAATGATGCTTTTAATTTTTGTGGGTTTTTAAAAATCAGTGCCTCAAAAACTGGGGGGAAAAGGAGCCCCTAAAAGGTAGCCAGGGCCTGCATTTAAACCCCCCTTTTTTCTAAAAGGTATTTATTTCTAGGCGGTTTTAAAATCATTTCCTTGAATGCAGGGGAAAAACAAACAAAACACAGCCCTTTTAAAACCTGGTTTTTACTTTTGTAAAAATCTAAAGACACATATTTTGCCAATTGCACCCTCAAATCCCCATGTACACGTAACCGTTCGAAGCACGGCCTTAATAAAATTTATTCTGCCCCCCCTACAACAAAAGACAAGGAATATTAACAGGAATTAAAATGCTCACAAGAGGCAAGCAGCCAGGCGGCAAGTAGAGGTTTAAAACTTGTTCGGGCGTGTCAGGACAGCGATTCGTGTTTGTGTCTACTAGTAAAAAAAGGGGAGTTAGGCCTTGTTTGGGACATGCCCAGGCATGTCATACCCCCCCCCGTGATTCTGGGCATGCGTAATGCTCAAAGACGTGTCATTGCAAGGGGCAGGGGAGTTTGTGCGGGCAGACCTGAACAGCTAGCAGTCTTTTGAAGATGGCAACCTCTGATTCCAAAGCTGTTTTTAAAACAACAGCAGAAGCTAGTGTCGCACGTTCTGATACAAGGCCCCAACCGGCAGAATGCAACAAAATCTGTTGCAGGGGTTATGATAAAGAAAATTTTTTATTCAGACCCGTTTTGCACGGATGTAGCATGGCGTGTTGTAACTTTAACGATGAGGTGCAGGGTACTTACCGGACAGCCTGTGAAATGGTGAACGATGCTACATTATCTCCCAGCAATGGTAAGTAAATATCTTTTTATTTATGATAATGTAAATGCTGCTGGAACGGGTAGCACACTAACAGGATGTGCTTTATATTTTGCAGACTCCGAATTAATAACACCTAGACAGCAAACACTTCAAGACATCCCGATTTTATATACCTGTGGTAATCGCCGTGGTCACAATGCTTCTGCAGATTTTTCTGATTTAGACTATAACAGGGATTCTGAACTATCCCAGAGACCATGCTATCTACCCTGTGAGTTAAAGAGCTGCAATTTGTGTAAAGACTGGTTTGCTTGCGACTGCGGACATGATTTGTGGGGTACAGGCGGGTCAACGTATTGTAAAACAGCGTGTTATGCCCCTTTATCTTCTGATTCTGATAGTGGTGATGAGGGATATTTTTCTGATGGTGGTACCAACCCCCCTGAACTCTGTATAACCAATAAAAGACTGTGTTAACGTCAACGCTTGACCATTTTGTCAGTGGTCTTTCAGTATAATGCATGAAAAGCTTCTAAGCCGTATTTATTATACACCAGGATGTGTAGGGAGTTATGGAGGTGTGAATACCCTTTTTCAGGAAGCTAGAAAACATGATAAAAACCTGACCATGAAGCAAGTCAAGACATGGCTGTCATGGCAAGACGCTTATACGCTTCATAAGCCTGCAAGAATTAATTTTCCTAGAAATAAAACAGTAGTGTCTGGCTTAGATCATCAATGGCAGGCTGACCTCATAGATGTCTCCAAATTTTCTAAGGAGAACCATGGAAAAAAGTACATCTTAGCAGTTATCGATGTGTTATCTAAATATGCCTGGGCCTCCCCTTTATCTGATAAATCAGGGAGGGAAGTTACATCCGCCTTCCAGAATATCTTTGAAACAGGACGTGCACCCCGAAAAATACAGACAGATGCAGGTAAAGAGTTCTTGAATATTCCGCTGAAGAAACTTTTAGCACGTTATGGCATTCATCATTTTGTCACCCATAGTGAAACTAAAGCAGCCGTTATAGAGAGGTTTAATAGAACCCTAAAAAACAAACTCTGGAGATATTTCACAGCTAGAAATACCCATCGGTATGTGGACATTTTGGCAGATACTCTTCAGGGGTACAATAACACTTACCATCGTAGTATCGGGGCTGTTCCTAACACCGTAAATTTGTCTAACGAAAGGGATGTGTGGATGAGGCTTTATGGGGTAGCTTTAAAAAGTAAAAGAAAGAAAAAATGTCTTAAGATGGGAGATCATGTCAGGGTATCCAGACTGAAGGGTAAGTTTGAAAAGGGCTATCTGCAAACCTATACGGATGAGATATTCATCGTCAAAGAACTGGAGACAAGGGGGAAAAGAGCGGTGTATAGATTAAATGATTACACAGGTGACCCTGTAAAGGGGGCTTTTTACTTTGAGGAGCTCCAAAAGGTTCCTGCTGACCAACAGCGCATATACAGAATAGAGAAAATTATCCAAAAAAGAGGGCGGGGGAGACAGAGAGAGTTTCTAGTCAAATGGACTGGATGGCCAGAGAAGTTCAACAGTTGGATTAAGGAGACTGAAGTACAACATCTTTGATATGGCAGAGTTTTACATCACCCTTCCCAGCAATGCATCAGCAGCAATTTCCCCCCAAAACAAAAATTCTAATTTTACTATTCAGTTAGCCAGATCGTTGGATCTTCCAGGGTCATGGGAAGTAGGGCTAGCAGAGATACAGTATCCGCATAGTTGGCACACATTAACTTCTCCTGGATATTTTGAAATTGCTAACGAGAGTAAGATTTGGCATTTTTCTTTGAGAAGCGGGTACTATAGCAGCCTCCAACAACTGTTAGAAAATATGAACAAGGTTATATCAAATGCCAAGGATGGACCTGAGACAACCCTACATTATGATTCAGTGGGTCGAAAAATTAATCTTAAAGGGGGTGAACCACATACCATTCTAGTTAGCGGAGAACTTGGACATCTGTTAGGTATGTTCCCTGGATTCAGCACCTTATATGTTTACACAGACATTGTAGAGCTCCAGATAGTGGGTGACTTCTATGTGCCATTACTGCGCTGTGTGCCTGTGCGAGGGCAAGACAATGATTTTGTCACAATGACCTATGACCGTCCACATTATGTACCGGTCAGCAAACATCACATCGATACCGTTACTATAGAAATCAAAACCGACCAGGACAAAAACGTGCATTTTTATCACAGGAAGGTGATTGTCAAGCTTCATTTTAGACCTCGGAAAAGTGAAGGATGGTTGTAATCAAGGAGCATGGGGACCCTCAAGACTATGTGGCTTACTACAGGGCACAAGCCGGTGGCGGCCTTCCAGGCTTCCGAGGAGCCCCCATTATGTACGGGACAGGTTTAGGGGGTCTGTTCCGTGGACTTTTTCAAAAAGCAATGCCTTTTTTGAGGCGTGGATTAGAAATCATTAAGCCGCATGTCAAATCTGCTGCCAAAAACATTGCCAGAGATGTTGCGGGGCATCTTGTATCTCGGGTTGTTGAGAGGGGGCAGGATGGATCAGGGATGTTCATAGCCAGGAAAAATTACGCATCGGGCCCGCCTATTCCGTTTAAAAAGAGAAGACTTGTGAAAAAGACCCGTCATACCAAGAGGAGACGTGCGCAGAAGAGGAAGCCCTGTGACAAGGAAGACATATTCTAATACAATATGTCATTTATTCATTCTGCTTCAGAGGAATGTGTTAAATCAGAACTGGATCTTTTTCAACTGGCGCCTACACAGACCAGTATTGAAAACAGTACCTATGTCGAGATCCCTCCTTTATCAGCACTAACACCCAACGCGCCCTTGGAATTTTTTATCACGGGGCATGGTGAGCATTAAACGGATTTAAACAACACCCTGCTGTATGTGAGTTGCAAGATTGTAAAGGCTGACGGGACAGATATTGATGATGGGGCAAGGGTGGCCCTGACCAACTACCCCATAGCATCACTGTTTAACCAGCTGGATGTTACCTTGGGAGATCGGCTCATTACACAGAGTCATCATTGCTATTCTTATCGTGCCGTGATTGAACTGATTCTGAACTTTGGTAGTGATGCGCTGGGTACCCAATTTACAGCTGGGGTTTTTTACAAAGATGACTCGGACCTCATGGAGAGTACTCTACTGACAGCCGCTGGGAACTCAGGTTTCAAAGCGAGAGCAAGACACACGGCCGGTAGTCGTAAATGGGACCTGCTAGGGCCTCTGCATAGCGATCTATTTTTTCAAGACAGACTGCTAATTAACGGCGTTGATGTGAAAGTCAAACTCACAAGAAGCAGAAATGAATTTTGCGTGATGAAGGATGGCAATGAGAATTACAAAGTGCAGCTCCTGGCAGCTTCTCTCTTTGTAAAACGTGTAAAAGTAGCCCCGGGTGTGCGCCTTGGCCATGCAGAAGCTTTGCTCACCTCCAATGCCAAATATCCCATTGATCGAGTGGGGATGAAGGTTTACAGCATTCCTGCAGGTAACCTTGTGTGTAATCAGGAAAATCTATTTCTGGGGCAGCTACCTAAACAATTAGTGAATGGGTTTGTGGACAATGCATCTTTTAGTGGGGATTATGAAAGAAACCCGTTCAATTTTCAACACTGCAATGTCAATTTTTGCGCCCTGCATTGTGATGGCGAGCAGATCCCCGCAAAGCCTCTTCAGCCTGATTATGAGCACGGTCTTTTTGTGAGATAGTACATGCAGATGGTGCAAGCCACAGGCAAAGGCATGAAAGACAGGCCGCTGTTAATCAACCGGGAAGAGTTTAACCGAGGGTATACTTTGTATTGTTTTGACTTGAGTCCTGATCAGGGGTGCTCTGAGCACTATTCTTTGATCAGGAACAGTAACCTCAGAGCCGAAATTAGATTTGCACAACCCCTCCCCAACACTGTCAACATGATTCTCTATGCAATCTTTGAAAACCTTATTGAAATAAGTCACACAAGGAATGTGCTTTTTGATTATATGTGAGTATGGACACACTGCAGCTCCTCCACTTGTTCTCTGGAAATACTGCCTTTCTAGGGGTCTACCCTTGTGACCTGCTACCCCAGAGACAAATCTCCAAAAGACCTTTTGGATTAATTGTAAATACCCACCCTCACACTCTGCCTGGTGAACACTGGCTGGCCTTCTACTTCCCATCTCCCGGATATGGCGAATTTTTTGATTCTTATGGAAGGCCGCCGGATAGCCCTGACTTTCCTGACTCCATAGTGATGTTTTTAGAGCAGCAAGCTGAGAGGTATACATTTCACCAACGTCAACTGCAGCACCCCAGCGCTGTGACCTGCGGGCAACACTGTGCGTTTTTTCTACTGAACCGGTCTAAAGGAGTGGCCTATGGAAATATTTTAAAGATGTACTCCAATGCCGATATTAAAAATGATCAAATGGTAAAGCTGTTTGTAAAAACTATAAAGGTGGGAAGGGGTCTTGGAACCTGTAACCGTCACCAATGCATGCAGACATGCTTGCCTTACTGTAAAATAAAGAAAAAGACTTAAACGTTTTTTTTTTTACTTGTTTCACTGTGTTTTTATTCATTTTACAAATTGAGCCAGTCACCAAACCTGAACCTACTTCTAGGATTTAATGTCCAAGGGCTAGAGGGGGTACCGGTAATCAGAGTCTTCTGAGTCCCAAAAGGGGTTGTCATAACAGAGACGGGGCTAGTAGCAGTTTCATCCTTAACAACCAGAGAATCTTTCAACTTTTCTATTTGCTCTTTAACAGTTGTAGACCCCAACACAGAGGTTGGAACATTCACCTCTGCCATAGCATTCATAAAGTCATCCCAGACTTTAGGTTTCCGCTTCTCAGTAGGGGCTCGGTGTTGCGAGGCTCCTTTCACCAAGTCTAAAATATTAGTACCAGGAATAGGGACCCCTTTGTATAAAAAGGTACCGCGATCATCCCAGGTTGAGACGTCCTGATGCTGTTTCATTTTGTTCAGCAAAAGTTCCGCATTTTTCCTGTAACGGGTGCTCACACCCCTTAGGATCTCATCCATCCCTGTGTCCTGCGGAGATGGCTGTGGTGGCTGTTCTGGTAATGTTGGAAGTGGCCGAGGCTCTTCCGGTGGATAAATGAGATTCAGTCTGTCCTTTTCAGACTCATTTTGCCTGGTCAGTCTTAGATACCTCTGCAGTGCAGAATTGTAGAGCTTAATCTTGTCATCCTCACACAAATCAGCTCTCTGAAGAATGGTACGCATCTCATCATCCAACCGGTTAGTGGCTATAGCCCCCATAGTAGGCGGCCTGCCCTGTAGCTGATCCATCTGATGACGCGACACCAGATACATTTTCTCGGCATGGTCCATGGTTTATCCAGCTAACAGGCTAGTCAACAGCAGAATAGCTGTCCCTAGTAAGGGACCGATAAAACCACCCGACTGAAGTATGATCTGCTTCTTCTTTTTGAGTGAGACCTTTCTATCACTCAACTTTTTAATGACACCTTTCTTTCTCTTTAGAGACCGGAATTGTGAAGGTTTCAGAGGAAGGTTTCCTTTTAGGGTGTTCAGAGCTATTTCTGCTATTGCCCCCACCAGGTCATTATTAGCATTGCATAAGATGGCTTTTCTCTGTCTTGGTCCGGACTTTACTAAGATTTTTAAAAGCCCCCAATTTCTACGTACCCTCTCTGACATCTTAAATGAACTAGTGCTAACTGCTACTGCTTTTTACACTTCTTTTTCATTGTGTAAACAGTAGGCCAATCAGGTGGGAAGAGGCCTGTTCTCAATCTGTAGGATTCTGGAGTGGTGGCTGCCAAATCTACCAAAAGGTACCCGTGTGGTTTGCGAGTGGCATCTTGGAATACTTCTAAAAAATACTTTGTGTTAGTGGGGTACATCTGCCTGGCCAGTGTGACAATTTGCATCTGATCACGGGGGCTGCTGAATAAAACCAAATATTTGGAATTCAGAGCTATTGTTCTCATTTTCTTACCTTGAAAAAACAGGTTTTGTAGTATGAGAATAATGCTCAGGTTTCTGTGATGAACGTACTGTGTAAAAGCCTTCTCTATTTGATCGCTGTCACCGGCCGATGCCATGAGATCATCTATCACGGCTAGAGTGATTTGATTTGGTGGAAACAAATCATCATCTTCAAAAGAAGATGGAAGCCCCTCCATAAACTTAATATAAGGGAATTTATTAAGCAGTTCTTTGTACAGAGGTTGCCAACAGCTATAAAACCACACAATATTTTGAGGCATTTGAGACAACGCAACATCGCCATGTTCTAACATTTGTTTGATAAAAAAAGATTTGCCAGAATTGGACGGCCCGCTTATAATGCAGGAGAAAGGATGTACAAATTGTGCAATATTTTCCACCATCCTTAATAGCCGTAAGGCAGCGTACAATAATCCTCACTCTTTAATAACCTTTTATTATACACTACTTTTAAAGTTTTTCGGAGGACTCGCGTTTCTAGGGTCCACTGTTTCTTAACCCTAACAATCCCCAACTGTTCAACCCTGATCTCTTTTTTCTCTCTGCACCAGACAGACAATAATCATCTACCAAATCTTTCAAGCTGTCAAAATTAACCTTATTGCTATTACCACAGTTTAGCGTGATTCCCTTCACCTTTAGCACCGCTTCACCATTGGACAAAGCATAAGCATACGTTTTGGGACCGGCCGCAACAAACTCTGTTATCGTAGTGTTTGGTGGAATCTCACTTGTCAGCTGTCCTAAATAATCACCCAAAGGAGGTGTCCACGCCCCCTCTCTACTTACAAAAATGACTGAATCGGTATCATGGTACAGGCACCTATCGCCCAGCCCATCCAGTAGCCTGTATAATTCCAGCCGTGCATAAGCCGTTGTAAAGCTGGCTATGAATACATTAGTGCATGTGGATTTGGTGGGGTGGTTCTTGGCTATTTTCCATGTCACAACGGCTGTCTCTGTATCCACAAACTCACATGAGGAAACATCATAATACGGCACAAAAAGGTATTTGAATAAATCCTCAGGGTTTGTCACCACGGATGTGGTCAGGTGATTGGTGCTCTGGCCAAACTTACCCCACAGCGAATTTAAGAAGAGTTTGGCAATCTGTCTTTTAGCAGGATTTACTTCAATGTGGTCACGTCGTAAGCGGACGCCTTCCATCTTTTCATAATCCTGAATATATTGCTCTTTATCCTGTTCTGTTTTGCACCAGTCAGGGTAACCGCTGGCCTCCTGTTTCTGTCTGAGATGCATGTTCATATAACCTGAAAATAGCTCATTTGATGTTCTTTCAAAATGCCAGATCTCATAGATTTCAACAATTCTGTAACCTTTTTCTAAAGCTACATTCAATTCAACAGTACACCATGTCCCAGTCAGAGCTCTTTCCTCATCACTGTGTTTACAAGGGGTGGTTTGCAGTTTTTCTGTGCAGGTTGCACACAAACTAAACATTAATTTGCCTCCTGATTTGTGGGGTAGGACTGGGAAATAGAGATTCTTTGGTGGGTACACTTTGACTTTGGCTAACCCAAAATATTGCTTTATGTCCCCAAAGTTTTGAAATATTATTTGCGGATGGCCAATTGGGTACTCCTTGGTCTTATTCACAAAGGGGTACAAACTGGTGAAATCGTAGTATAAGATTTGTTCACCAGGTTTTGGTTTGTAGTACAGGCATGTAGCATTTGTTCTTCCACCAAAAAAAGCATCTCGAGGATTCAAAGGAGTTGGGAGCTTATTCTCAACTAGAAACTGCTTCAAAGAAGTGTCATCCTCCACCATGGCCCTCCATTCATGTTCCCAGATGCAGCGCACAGCATAGCCCTGGTCCCTGAGGTACTCTTCTTTAATCTTAGTACGGTTGTGCAGGTTACCATATGTTGAATCAAGTACTTTGTTGAAGTCTTTTTCAGAGTAGCAGACAGGGCACCCATGAAAAAAACAACCGTGAAATTCAAAAGCTGTGGGAGTTCCATTTATGACAGCAAAACCATACAAAAAATATTTGCCTACTTGCTTTTCACCCCCCTTCAGAGCATGCTGAATATTGAGTTTCTCAGTGTGCTCTATATGCAACAACCATTGAATCGCTGGAACTGAATACCTTTTCTGTGTCTTGTGATAACTGTCCAAAGGAGCTAATGCAATGGTATTGCTCTTCAAATACATGAATCGATACTGTGCCATACAGACAGATGCCAATGTGATATATTGGAAGGGGGCAATGCATCGAATCTCTATCTCCTCAACAATCTCACCCCCGACCCCCCTGAAACACTCACGCTCAGTCATATCCATCACCTGTTCCCTAAATCGAATACAGGCCTCTCTTAATATATCTACATCTTGTCTGCAATAGTGAGCCAGAGCCTTCTTTACTTTAAACACAGTACCTGTATTAGCAGCGTGCCATTTCATGAATTCTTCTCTCTCCCTGGGCATCATGGTTTCAGGGCTGTAATACTTGGTTTCAGGGAGTGGTCCCACATAGTCTCGATTGGCCATTGTATTGAACAAGTGGGGGAAATATCCTTTGCTGCCTTGAAACCACATAGCTTTGGGTAATTTGCTTAATTTAAGGGGCAAAAATGAGAGGCTATAAATAAACCGAATCTTATAATCCGGTAGGGTGATACACAGCAGTTTCCCTCCCTGACTTATAAGTTGAACCCTAACCTTTTCACGGATCAGCTGCCTCAGTACTAGGTACCCGTCATAACCTTTGGAGTTGTGAGCTATAAAAGTACATCCTTTAAACTCAAGATTTATAAATTTCTTTACAAACTGCTCCAGGCATCTAACACCATAACAATCCCACCTCACAACATCTTTATCATACCAATCCTTCAACATATCCCTGGCGCAGACATAATTAGGTATATGGGTGCCTGTCTCTTGACAGCATTCAAAATCATAAATGATATATCTTTCGCCAATTCGCGGTCGGCACAACGACTTTAGAAAACATAAATGCCCTTCCAAGCTTTCAACCTTCTCAGAGCATTGTCCACACTTGGTTCCCCTGCACTTTTTGTGGTGTTTAAAGACATAAACCCCACATGTTTCACAATATTTTTTATTCTTACAGTCAACTTTTCCCTCCATAGCGAGTTGTGTGTGTCTTTCAAGACACACCTTAGACCGGCAAAGCTCTTTGCACCTACAGTAGCGCGTCTTCTCCTCCTCCAACCGCTGACATTCTTGCCTGAGGCATGCTCTACAGATATATTGACAGCCATGATTAAATTTGTGGTGGTAAGGAGTGTGGCACAATTTACAGAAATAGCGTTCACCCAGGAAGCCCTTGATATTTTTGATGCCATAGTAATGCTTGTTGTGTAACAATATAAATACTATTTTTTCTTGCTGGGGACTACCTGTGACAAAAAACCTCCACCCGTCCTGCATATAAAACAAGATTTTTATAGTGACCCTTAAAGCTTCTTCAAAGAGGTGTATCTGAGAAAAATCAATCCTGTTTTCTGTGGAAACACCCAGTCTGTTGTGAAGTTCCCTGGCCCTGGTAATAATTTCTTGATTTCTAACATCCACACCAATCAGCCAGAGCAAACAGCTAGCAAAACACAGAAATTCACCTCCCACATTGAAATCTACTAGGTGCTGTCTTTTTTTCTCCAGTACTCTGCTGAGCAGCACAGTGTTTAACTTCCTAAGCCCTCCCCCCTCCTTGTTCTTCACGACGGTAACCACTAATTGTAAATTACTCCCCCACAATATCTCTGCCTTACTTTGAAGCAGATTTTCAACACTGGTCAGAAAATCATCAGCATTTAAATCATTCACACTCCTCCTAAGAGAAAAGAGAGGTTGATTTAACCCCTCTGCATCCAACCGGAGTTGAACAAAATCGTTTGGACATATGTCCCTAGCAACATTATTCAAAAGAGTCTGTATCGTATTATGAATAGCCTCTATAGCATCTACAAAAGACCGGATTCGGTCAAGATTAACAAATCTATAACGATGATAGTATTCCACAGCCCTGAAATTTCGGATAGGCTTCTCCCATGCCTGCACCATATCCAGATAAACATCGTTCATATTCTGAGTGTTTGCAGAGTTAGGGGCTTGTAGCTGTGGCTTAGAATGACATATCTCTTCTTCTGGTTGAGACACAGACATAGCATCACAACTATCACTGTCTGCTGGGGATGCGGGAAGTCCGCCTCCATGCATTTTTGCTTTTTTGCAGGCCGGCTCTGGTTAAACAAACAAACAAACAAAAGGCTATCACCAACATTCCTAATAATGTAATACCAACCCCCTTTTAGTTTCTAAAAAATAATACTAATGGTTTTGTAGTTGGATAAAATGCTAGATATTATACCTCCTAACAGCATTCGTGTTGTGTGGCTTGTGGTAGGCTGAGGGCTCGTGTCATGCTGGGCCCCTTGGAGCTCTGGGGGAATTGCAAGGTCCACAAATGGCTGCTCGTCCTCCCATTCTGAAGGAAAAGAAAAAAACCCAATGGTTAGAATTGTTGCAGAAATGTTTATAAGAATCTAAATGTATGAAAGTATGAAAGACAAATACCTTCATATACCCTCAAACATTCTGAGTCTGTCAATTGTTGTTCTGGGGGAATTGCAAGGTCCACAAATGGCTGCTCGTCCTCCCATTCTGAAGGAAAAGAAAAAAACCCAATGGTCAGAATTGTTGCAGAAATGTTTATAAGAATCTAAATGTATAAAAGTATGAAAGACAAATACCTTCATATATCCTCAAACATTCTGAGTCTGTCAATTGTTGTTCTGGAGGAATTGCAAGGTCCACAAATGGCTGATCGTCCTCCCATTCTGAAGGAAAAGAAAAAAACCCAATGGTCAGAATTGTTGCAGAAATGTTTATAAGAATCTAAATGTATGAAAGTATGAAAGACAAATACCTTCATATACCCTCAAACATTCCGAGTCTGTCAATTCAATCTAGTGAAAGAAAACAATCAATCAATCAAACAAGCAAGCAGACAAGAATGTTATAAGCTCCATTTTGCATCTAAGTGTTTAAAAAATTAGGCATAAAACTACTTACAATAGTTGGTTCCATTCTGAAAAGGGTCTTCTTAGCAGATCAAATGGCTCCGGAGGTATGGGTATGCCAGAAACCAGCAAACATGTCAGGACGTGACAGGACCAGTATGGGCCCTGCTTTTATACATGTTGGTGATGTCACAAAATAATCACATCAGAGGAGGTGTGTTCTTCACACCTTTTGCAAAACTGACCACCCTTAACTACCTAGGAAGCGGCATTTGAATAGTAGGTGATGTTACAAACTAATTACATCAGAGTTGATGAGTTTTTCACCCCTTTTGCAAAACTGGCCAGCCCCGCCTTATCAGGAAAACCCAACTGAATAATATCACATGAGCTTTGATTAAATTGTATCTCTGTGTTTAACATCTGACAAGGTTAAACAGGGGGCAGCAAAAGAAAAAACATAATACATCTTTCATGTGATTTGTAAAGCACATTTTATTATAAATTTCATAGCGTTAACAGTTTCTTGTAATTAATTTCTGTTACATTCTGGCATATGAACCTCTTCAGAGACAATGGGAATTCAGCTTCGATCTTTGACATTAATGACAGTGGTTTACTGTTCTTCTCGATACGCTGTATGAATGTTTTGAGCTCACCAAGGGAATCACGGGTGAAATATAAGTTATTCACTTTGTCAGAAATACTGATGATGATCCAGACAACATGAGGCATAGAAAGTCTAAAGCATAAGCTGTTAATAAGCTCTGTTTCACTGATACCATCCACATGATCATCATCATCTGCTTGTAGACATCCCGTTAAGCAGTGGTGTAATATTTTAATGATACATGCTTTCAGAATCTGAGACATGCTGACATTTTGATGCTCCACCGTTTCTAAAGCAGGAAATAAGGTAGAATTAGGCTATCTGTTTCAACTAATCAAAATACTGTTTTCTTAATGTTTAGATTTACTTACCATTTGATGTTTTGCAGAACCTGCAATAACAAGGTTTTATAAGTTTGTTCTCTTCAATGCAGCCATATAGCTCAGGTCCCTTTCTTATTCTACACCCACGCTTGGGAGGTTTGGGGGTCAAATTTACATCAAACAAATCTCCATCAGTATTTGCCATCTTCAAAAGACTGCTGGAATTAAATCGCTAGCTGTTCAGGTCTGCCCGCACAAACTCCCCTGCCCCTTGCAATGACACGTCCTTGAGCCTTACGCACGCCCAGAATAACGGAGGAGAGGGTGGGGTATGACATGCCTGGGCATGTCCCAAACAAGGCCTAACTCCCCTTTTTTTACTAGTAGACACAAACACGAATCGCTGTCCTGACATGCCTGAACAAGGTTTAAAACCTCTACTTGCCGCCTGGCTGCTTGCCTCTTGTGAGCATTTTAATTCCTGTTAATATTCCTTGTCTTTTGTTGTAGGGGGGCAGAATAAATTTTATTAAGGCCGTGCTTCGAACGGTTACGTGTACATGGGGGTTTGAGGGTGCAATTGGCAAAATATGTGTATTTAGATTTTTACAAAAGTAAAAACCAGGTTTTAAAAGGGCTGTGGTTTGTTTGTTTTTCCCCTGCATTCGAGGAAATGATTTTAAAACCGCCTAGAAATAAATACCTTTTTAGAAAAAAGGGGGGTTTAAATGCAGGCCCTGGCTACCTTTTAGGGGCTCCTTTTTTCCCAGCTTTTGAGGCACTGATTTTTAAAACTCCACAAAAAATTAAAAGCATCATTAGGGTAGAATGATTAGAAATAAAAAGCATTTTTTATTTCACAGATCCCCAAAGCAGGGCTTGTTTCCCAAAAACACAGGCCTCTGTTAATTATTCATTTTACTTAGCTTTTTTTGGTTTTGAATGACCATAGAATTAATCTAGGGTTAAGCTAATCATGTCCCCAGAGGCTTGACTGCCACATCTTTCTTGATGGGGATTAGGTTCAACACGCCTTATCTGAAAATAGGGCTGTTAGGGTTGCTCAAGCTTATCTTGATGGGCTTAGGCCAACACGTCATATCTGACTAGGGTTATGACCTTGTGAAACCTGCACCACGTGGGGGTGGATTATGCACATCACATCCGGGGAGGGGGTCATGCACGTCATATCCGGAGGGTGGGGGCTGAGCACGTCACTTCCTCTTAGGGCCATCACCTGCTGACGTAATCAACATGTGGGTTTGTTTACTTTGATGATGTCACTGATCAAAAGTGCTGATAATTTTCATTAAAAAAAGGTATACACTACTACTACTTGCAACGGTTCTGAGATAACAGCTGACATCGGTTGCCTGAGGGGTTTGGGAGTCTGTGTGTGTGTGTGTGTGTACACGTGTGTCCGCAGTCCCCCCCCACATGGTCCAGACCTGTGGGGGGGGCTTCCTGCCCCCAAACTGAGCCGAGCCCAGGAGCCCTCAAGCTCTGGCTCCACTTTGCTCTAGGCTCTCTCTGGGAACCGAAAGGGCATCTAGTCCACCCCTCCAGACACCCAGAGAAAAGGAGGCTTTGGTTGAGAATCATGAGGGGGGGTGCAAAGGGAAGTCCGCCCTCCCGTCCGGAGCTGGCATGAAACGCCCCCCTAAAATACAGCCCCCCCACCCAGACTGAAGGGATTTTCCCCCCTCCCAACTTTCTCCGCTTCTCTCTCTGCGCCGAACTATCTCCTTCATCGGGTGAAGTCAAGAGACGCTCTGCCCAGAGACCGATGACGCTGCAGAAGGGAGAATTCCCATTGGTCCCTCCGCTTTCCTGGGCCCTCCCAGTTCCTAAGTTCGAGGAAAACGCCTCCCCCCCAATCCAGACCCACCGATTCCACCTCTGGGGCTGGGAGCCTCGGCATCTCTGTCTCTCGTGTCTTTGAGGGCGCTTGTGGGACGGCATCCATGGACTCCGCTGGGCTTCCTCTGATGCTGCTGCTGCTGCTGGTGGGGGCGCTGGCCCACATCCCCGGAAGCGAAGGGGGGAAGGAAACCCGCGGTAAGGATGGGGCTCGTCGAGGGGCTGGGAGGGGCTGTCAGAGCCCCTGGGGGTGGGTTGGAAGAAAGGGGCTGGGACCCCAGAAGTGGGGAAAGGGGTCGAGGGCAAGAGAGGCAGTAGGCTGCGGGAGCCTCGATCTCCGCGTGGTCTCCGCCCCTGCCTCGCCTCATTTACCCCCCGCAGCACGTAGAGGGAGCCCCCTCCCCTCTTGTTGTGGACGAGGTGGGGCGGGGGTCACGGGAAGGCAGCCCAGGTGGGGTAAGAGGCAGCAGGACCCCCTCTCTTGCCCCTCCCGCCCGTGGCTGGGGGGGGGAGGGGGACCTTGCGGACCCCGAATTAGCGCCTGAGCCCCGAAGTTTCTTGCACCGAAAGAGGAAGGAGACGGAAAGCGAAAGTGAAAGGGGGAAACTGAGGCACTTTCAGAGCTGAATCCACAAAGGCCAGCAAAGAGTATAAGAAAAAAAGAGGCTTTTGGGCAAAAGTGTTTTTGCAACCTCAGTTTTTCTTCTGAATCTCCATTTTTCTTTAAGGTGAGGGAAGAGTCGAGCTTGGATTCCTTCTTGGAGGAGACTCTGAATTTGGGGTGGAGACCCAGAAGCCCCCACCCCAAATTCCCCCATTGCTGAATTGGGACCTGGAGGGGAGGGGAGAACTGAGGGAGAAGGATATTGGGTGGGGTCTGAATTGCTCCCCTAAATTGGCTCCCCAAAACTATCCCTTTAGTGAAGGGGGCTGGAGCCCCTCCCTTTGAGATGGTCTTGGGGGGCTTCAGGGGGGTCTATTTGGGCGGGGGAGTGGAAAGAGGCCTCGAAAATCATCCAAAGGCTGCTGGTGGGGCTGAAGATGTGGGGAGAAGGAAATTTTAAGGTACCCAGGGAAGGCAGGGGTTGAAGGGCTGGGAGAGCCCAGGAGCATGGGTGTGGGTATCCTGATCCCCTCCCCAACCCCCCCAAAGGGAGAGGGAAGCATGGATCTTATTTTCCCTCCAGCCCAGAGGGGGTCTCTTCCCTCCCCCCATATTTCCTGCCAGTTTGGGGGGCAAAGAGGCCCCACCGGGATCCCACATTCCTTGCAGACAGTTAGACCGAGTGCTGAACTTCTGCCTGCCTTTTTCCACCCTCGGGAGAAGGAGGGGGTCCCTCAGGAAGCTCCTCCCCTCCCTCATTTTCCTCCCGCTGGGAATCCCGCTGGGACCGATGGTTCCCTATCCCTCCTCCAGGGGGCGCCTTCCGGCAGCCTCTCGTGGCAGGGTTCCCTCCCCTCCTCTGTGACAAGCCTGTGTCCCTCCTCTGGGAGAGGCTGGGAACCATGGGCCCTGGAATCCCTCCTGACGCCCTTCCTCCTCCTCCTCCTCCTCCCCCCCGCAGCCCATTTTCTGTACCAGACGAAGGTCGAGTGCCGCTTCCTCAACGGGACGCGGCGGGTGTGGTACCTGTACAGCCAGTTCTATGACCGGCAGGAGTTCGTCCGCTTCGACAGCGACCGCGGGGAGTACGAGGCCGTCACTGCATTGGGGAAGGGGATTGCCGGAGTGGATCGCTTCTGCTGATACAACTACGAGGTTTTCCAAAGCGCTTCTGTGGTTGGCCGGAGAGGTGAGTGCGGGAGGGGGAGTTTCATGGGGGGGGGGAATGCAGGGACCCACCCTTTCCTTTCATTTATTAGGACTCTCCCGGATAAAGATTTGCCCCTTATGTATTCTGTGATCTCAGATCTACAAAATTTACTCATTTGTATTTATTCATATTTATTGATACTCCTAATCCCTTCACCTCCCTCTAAGCGGGGCTCTGGATGTCGTAGGATATAACATCACCCCTAAATAAAAATGTATAAAAAAATAAGGTTAAAAATTAAATTACCCTTAAATTTCAGATTCCTCATCTTGATAGCTCACCTCTGAGATCATTTTTAATTTACTATCCTTTGAAATTCTGCAAGGATGACCATGAAATATGCCAAAGGGAAGAAATATATTCCCCTCCTTCCCATCGGTCCCATGATCTTCCTTCTCTTCCCAAGGTCCAAAGTTTCCCCTGCCCAGAAAAAAAACTTCTTTCCAGAATATTACACCAAATATTATATATTTTTCTGGGGGAGGGGGGGGAGGAATCCAGCAAGGTCTCTTCCTTGCCCAGTATATAGATATATTTCAATATAATCTATATGCTATATAATATTTCAATATAATATTTTATATTAATAAATCAATAATATTTCTATATTGATTTACTTATCAACTTTTAAAACCATCTCTCTCTCTCTCACAGAGGGACTTTGTGTGGCATACACACAAAATATAAAACCACCAAAATAGTCTATACAGTTTAAGATTTAAAAAGCAGGAATGATTACAATCCAGTGATAAAAATTCATTAAAAGGGGGAGGGCTTCAGGATGCTGACCAGCCCCATGGCTGCATCCTCCTCTGTGCCCCCAAGCAAAACCCCAGAGCCTAGATCCCTCCCTGCCCCCCCCATCCCAGGCAGGAGGGTCGGACCCATCCCCACCTCCTTCCCCGGGGGGGGGGGAATGGCCGGTTCCTGCGCCTGGGAAGGAGCTGGACGACTGCAGGGAGAGGATGGTCTGGTGGGGTCTCCCTCCGAATCCCCTGAAAGGACCCCCAGGGTCAGTGCATATCTAATTAAAAGAAGGATACCATTTAGATAATGGAAGAGGAGATTAGACTAATATCAATTAATGTCGATGGATTAAATGCACCCGCTAAAAGAAAACAAACATTAACAAAATTAGTAAAACAAGGTATAGACAAGAGGTACACATAAAAGAGCAACATAGGAAATACTTGGAATTCCCGAAACTAGGAGTACTACACACAGCACTAGCGGAACAAAAACAGAGGGGAATAGCGGTCTATCTTAGGAAAGAAATTAAAGCCAAATTGAAATATCCAGATACAGATGGAAGAGTGCTAATGATAGAATTACAAACTGAGCAGAAACCATGGCTGTTGGTGATAGTTTATGCTCCAAATGGGAACCAAAAAGAATTCTGTAATAAATTACATGAAAAACTTATAGAAATTGGACAGGAAAATATTTGCATAGTAGGAGATTATAATGCGGTAGTGAATGTAAAAAAGGATTATATCAGCAACACGAAAAATAAAAAGAAACGGAAAATATTACCAAAGACATTTTTTGAGATGGCACGAGAATTTAATTTATCTGATCAATGGAGGAAACGGAACCCCCCCAAAAAAGGAATATACTTTTTTTCTCGAATCTGCATAAATCTTGGTCTCGGTTAGATATGGCATGGATGAATGGAGAGGTAGGACAAGATGTAGAAACAACAGAAATAATGCCGACCATCATCCCCTGAAAATAGTCTGGAAAGGGCAGAAAAAAGTAAGGAGAAGGTGGACATTGAACTGCCACATTTTAAAGGAAAAAGAATTTATTGTAAGGATTAGAAAAGAAATGGAATTATTTTTTAAAGAAAATACAAAACAACAAACATCACTACAAATTATATGGGATACAGCTAAAGCATATTTGAGAGGTATAGCGATAGCTTTTACAGCAAAAAAGAATAAGGTGAAAAGGCAAACGCAAAACATACTTCAGGAGGAGATTAAAAAATTAGAATCTAAATTACAAAGGGAGCCCCAGGATGAAATGATTAAAACGGAAATGGTTTTGGCTAAACATAAACTAAATATGATAGACCAAGAGGAAATGGCAAGAGAATTGAAAATAGCAGAACAAAATTTCTTCGAACATGCAAACAACCCTGGGAGGTGGCTCGCTTATAAATTAAAAAAAGAGAAGGAAAAAAGATTTATTCAGGAACTACAAGACGAAAACGGAGAGTTGCAATATAAAATGGATAAAAAGAAAAAAATAATTCAGAATTATTTCGAGTTACTATACAAAAAAGAGGAAATAGATGTGGAAAATACAAAACAATATTTAAAGGTTAACGGCTTGCCAGAATTAAAAGAAGGACAGAGACAGATATTGAATAAGGAAATAACAAGTGTGGAATTAAGAACCGCAGTGCAAAAACAAAAAAATAATAAAGCCCCGGGGCCAGATGGACTTCCAGGGGAGCTGTATAAGATTCTCTATGAGGATTTCGAAACGACATTATTAGAAGTGTACAATGATGTGTTGGAGAAAGCCAAATTACCAGACTCCTGGACAGAAGCTAATATATCCCTCACCCCAAAAGAAGGTACAGACCCCAAGCAGGTAAAAAATTATAGGCCAATCTCATTGTTGAACACGGATTATAAAATTTTTACTACTATAATTGCAGAAAGACTGAAATTAATATTAAATAGTATAATACATTCAGATCAAAATGGCTTTTTACCCACAAGACAAATTAGGAATAACACGAGAATGGTGTTAAATGTCTTGGAATATTATGAAGCACATCCTGAAAAACAGGTGGCACTAATATTTTTAGATGCCCAGAAAGCATTTGATAATCTTAATTGGCAGTTTATGTTCCAACAGATTGAGGACGTGAGATTTGGAGGGAAGTTCGAGAAAATGATAAAGGCAATATATAAGATACAAAAGGCTAAAGTGATAATTAATGGGGATCATACAGAGAAATTTGAAATAAATAAAGGAGTAAGACAGGGATGTCCAATGTCACCTCTACTTTTTATTTTGACTTTAGAAGTGCTATTAACCCAAATTAGGATTAATAAAGAGATAAAAGGATTACAGGTCAAGACAGAAGAATATAAGACGCAGGCATTTGCGGAGGACTTGGTGTTTTTTTATAGAGGAACCACTAGAGAGAGGAAATATCCTAATGAACGAAATAGAAAAATATGGAACAGTGGCAGGACTAAAAATTAATAGAGAAAAGACTAAAATGTTAGTAAAAAATTTAACTGAAAAACAAAAAAGGAAATGAGAATTAGATCTAGGACTGCAAATTGTAAAAAAGATTAAATACTTAGGAATTTGGCTCACTATAAGATGTTCCTCAATAAAAGAGGATAATTATAAAAAATTGACACTACAAATGAAAAAAGATTTAGAGGTTTTGGGAAAATTACAATTATCATTATTAGGAAAGATTTCTGTGATTAAAATGAATATATTACCAAAATTATTATACCTATTTCAGACAGTCCCAATAAAATTAGAGAAAAAAATATTCGAAGAATTAGACAAAATGATTAATAAATTTATTTGGTTGGGTAAAAAAGCACGAATAAATATCAAAACGTTACAAGATAGTAGAAGTAGAGGTGGCTTGGGTTCCCAAAATGGGAAAGTTATTACCAAGAAGCT
Source organism: Azemiops feae (assembly GCA_023970755.1). Classification (NCBI taxonomy): domain Eukaryota; kingdom Metazoa; phylum Chordata; class Lepidosauria; order Squamata; family Viperidae; genus Azemiops; species Azemiops feae. The sequence continues at coordinate 52,454 of JALGBA010001737.1, forward strand.
GGGTTACTTTGGATTAGGGATTGGATAAACTTAGATAATAAAAGGCTTTTAATGATTGAAGGACATGATTTGCAGGCCGGTTGGCACGCCTTCTTATGGGGAAAATACAAGAAGACACACACATATTTTTACCGGCACCAGATAAGAGATGCGCTGATTTGGACATGGGAAAAGGTCAAAAAGCAATACTATACGAAAATTCCAAATTGGGCCTCACCAATGGAGGCAATGATTCACCCAAATACATTGGACAAAAAAAAGATGATTAGATATAAAGAACTATTAGACAACCAAGGAAATCTCAAATCAAGGGAAGAATTAAAAGAACAGGGAATAATTATAGATTGGTGGCCATACCTACAGATACAGTCAAAATATAGTAAAGATATTGGATAAAATATTGATAGGCAAGGAAGGAAATTTTTTAACAAAAACTTATAAATACTTACTAGAGGTGGAATTGGAAGAATAAATAGTAAAAGGTCCAATGATAGCATGGGCACGAAATGTGGGCCGAAATATAGAATTAGAAGAATGGGAAAGAGTATGGAACAAAAATTGCAAATTAACATTGTCAACTGCATATAAAGAAAATCAATATAAAATGTTTTATAGATGGCATTTAACACCGGCGAGATTGGCTAAAATGCATAAAAATATGAATCCGGATTGTTGGAAGTGCAAAAACAAGGAGTGAACATTCTACCATATGTGGTGGCAATGCCCCAAAGCAAAGATTTATTGGGAACAGATAAGGAGATGGATACAGGAGATAACAAAAGAACAAATTGAACTCAAACCCGAATTATTTCTACTAGGTATAATTAATCCAAAGATAAAAAAACAACTCCAATACATCATTGTACACATAAAAGCGGCACGTATTGCGTATGCGCAGTGTTGGAAATGTGAAAATATACCAACAAACAATATGATTATACACAAAATACTAGAATGAGCTGAGATGTACAAGCTTACTCTAGAAATAAAAGACAAGGAAGCAACAGAATTTTACGAGATATGGAATAAGTGCTACGTTTGGTTAGAACAGAGAAACAAAAATGTATGAAAATTAATGTAAATAACTGTAAATAAATGTAAGAGACATATGACAGAGTACTGTTAAAGGGGAAAAATGTATTTTGTTCGTTGTAAAGTGAAAAAGGAAAAATAAAAATATAAAAAAAAGAAAACAAAAGAAAGGACCCCCAGGGAGGATCCTCCACAGCATAAGGGAGACCCTGAGATCCCAGAAAAGCTGTCCATCCTGCTCCGAAAGGGGGACTTGGGGTCTGTCGGTCTTCAGTTTGGGGGGAATAAGTTCTTCCTCAAGAGGATTCGAGCAATTATGGGGAGAAAATGGCTGCCCCTCATTAGGGCTCCTTTCCTGTGGACGGAGCATCCTTGGACATCAGCCAGGCATCCGACAGAGGAGACTACAACTTTCTTCTTGGGAAGCTGGAAAAAGGTGGAATAGAGTAGACAACATCACCCCCAGAGAGATTTGCAGCTGGCTGACAAGCCTTACTCAAGGAGTAGCCCTCAATGGCACCACATCCGCCTGGAGGGAAGGGAGCAGTGGGGAACCACAAGGCTCCATCTTAGGCCCAGTAAACTCTCCAATATCTTCATCAGTGACTCAGAGGAGGGAATTGAAGGGGAAACTCATCAAATTTGCACAGGACACCAAACTGGCAGGAGCAGCCAATACCCCAGAAGACAAGCGCAGGATCCAAAAAGATCTGGACAGACTCAAAAAAGGGACCCTGTCCAACAAAATGAGTTTCAATGTGGAGAAAAGGAAAAAAAAGAAAAAACCAAAGGTACAAGTACAGATTAGGCAAAATCTGGCTCAAAATCAGGGGTTCCTAATGGGGAGCATCACATTGGAGGTAGCTGTTGAATTAAGAGGCAATCCCCCCTCCCCCCTCACACGTCCTGTTCCTCCCCATCTTTTAACTATAATTTTATCTTGATTGGGAATTCCATTTTTATTGCTATAGAAATATTTATCTGTTAGGATTTTTAATGTTTTTTTAAAAAACAAGTTTTATTAATTTTCCAGTTTTACAAAGATCCAGATATTAAGGAAGCAGCGTGGTGATTGGGTAATCAATAATCCAATAACAAGATCTTTCGTACATGTCTCAAGTTTCATCATCAAAAATTCCCTCTCTATTTCCCTTGATTATTATATCACATTCAAATTAATACATTGCTAGTTCTAACTCGATCAGTTAAGACATTTATCAATATATTTTAACTTATACATATCCATATCCTGTTTTAAAATTTTACCTAATTTCAATTACAGTATTCCAATTTAGCTTAATATCCGTAGTATTTAGTTTTCGGGTAACCCAAATTTCCCTTATTTCATTACAAAATAGTTGTCATATCTAAAATACACATACTGTTTACTTAAATAGATTCTTACTTTATTTCACAAATATATTCTATTTCTCATCCTAGTACCTCATCACTTACTAATAAAGTATCCTTTATTGTCTAATCCAACTTCCATATTATAATTCAAAACTATTATTCTAATGGCTAATTTTTATTTCCCTTGTAAATCTAAGTCCTAAATATTAAATCAATTAATATCTTTTAAAATCTCCTTAGCCCATTAAGTAAGATTTTAGGCTCTTCCATTATAAGTCAAAAAATCCCATTTTTTTAAAATCTAACTCTAGCTTTCTTTTTGTGCCAAGCAGGCTTCCATACCAGTGCCTTTAAATCCTCAGGTGGGTCTCCCTTCATTCCTACACATGTTATTTGAATCAAGGGAGACCATCCAGTTATCAATTTTTCAATGGAACTGGCCCCTTTGTAATCATTGGATTGTTGGCCTAATAGTTCAAATCTCCATGTTTGGTTTGGTATATTTGTCATCAGTTCAATCTGGTCTTCTTCTTCCAGTTTCATCTGGCTTAGGTAAGAAGTCATGTCCAATGTTGTAGTTGTTGTTTGGTTGTGTAGGTTGTCTAGGTTCTCAATATGCTGTACTTGTTGATCTTCAGCACCCTCCCTCTTAGTGTTGCTTTCTTCAGTTTCTGTTGCTTTTTGAATTGCAGATTTTTTAGTTGAAATCAAGGTTTGACTGTTCTCAGTAGATTGTGCTTGGTGTTCTTTAAAATCCACTTTAATATTAATTTCTTCCTCTTCTGTTGCTTTTTGGATTGTATGTTCATCAGTTGAAATCGGCTTCATTTTGTAAATTTAGTGTGGCACCTTTATCTTTCAATCTGGAGTTCATTAGCTCAGTAGCTTCAAGACTTTTTTCAAGTATAAGTTTATAGTTAAGTTGTGGGTAGTATTCCTCCATTTCTATGGTGATTACAGATAGTCCTTTAGTGGAGGCTGTTTTTGATAAAAGTCAGTAAATGTCCACCTCCACTACTCCTAGAAGTTGTTTTCACCACCCAGCTGTTTCAAATTCTTATCTTTTTTAGATAGTACCAAGGACAAATCTAGGGAGTAAGCAGGTCTCAGAGTAAAAAAAAATCAGTTGCTATATCAGGCTTCGCCACAAGATCTCCCCGATAGCATATAAAGTCTCTCTCCAAACTCAAGTTAGGCTTTTATCCAGTTTAAAAAAAAAAATTCTTTTCCAACTTAACACGTAAATAATGTAATAGGTCTCCGTAGAAATGGAAACTTTTTGGGACCCCAAATATCCAAAAGGTACAAGTCCAGTTATTTAGTTGTTTAGTTTAGGTGTTCTTTTCTTTTCTTTTCTTTTCTTCTCTTTTCAAAGCTTTAATTTCCCAAGGTAGGCAGACACCGCCATGTTAAAAGGGGGGAAGAAATTTCAAGAGGCTTTTAAATGAAGGATACAAGAAAGGTAAGGTAAGGTCTCACCCAATTCCTCCGCGGTGCTTTCGTTGTGCTTGGTGGTAATTTTGGCTTTTGGCTGGTACGGCTTAGTGATTGGCCATGTTGATGGCCGATCTTTTCTCCGTCGGTCCAAAGGAGCTGCCTCGGATCAAACGGAAGGACTGCCACCCTTCCGCGATCTGTCGAGGGTCCTCCTCATGGTCATCACCCCTCCAGGGCGACGTTCGACCCTTTTCAGGGTCTCCCAACGAAGGAAAACCGGACGGCGGAGAGAGCGCTCTCTTTGCACGTCCGCCGGCACTACGATCGCAAACCAGAAGCCTGGATTTTTAATGTTTTAATGCTATAAGCTGCCTAGAGTCATTTTATCATGAGATGGTGGCAAATAAATTTAATAAATAAATAAATATATGTTCCGGTATTATACCTAATAATGTGATTTTATTTTGAATGAGATCCCTACAATTATCTGAAACATGCTGTGTGTGTCTTCCCCGTCTTCTGCATCTCTTTCCAGCTCCACCACATCTGGCAGGAAATTCCTTCTGTCTTGGGGCATTTTCAGCATTTATTTCTGTTGGACTTGTGCAATTTGATGATGGAAACTGATCCCAACCAGGAAGGATTTATGTTTTTTCATCTTTCAGGATCCCCTTTAACTTCTTGCCGCAATTTGCTTTGGAAATGACTTAAAACCCAGAATAATTTCAGGAGTGAAAAGGGATCTTGGCTTGAACTAACTCACTTTGTCTCCCGTTCTGGCCCCTCCTGTGTCTCCCCCGTGTCCCTCCTCCCTCTTCTCCCTTCCAGCCAAGCCCACCATCTCCATATCCCCCACCAAGCTGGACCCCGCTTCCCCCCACACCATCCTCCTCTGCACCACGAGGGGCTTCTACCCCGTGGAGATCGAAGTCCTGTGGCTGAAGAACGGGTGGCTGGAGGAGGAGGGCATGGCCTTCGGGGAGGAGCTCCAGAACGGAGACTGGACCTACCAGCTCCAGGTGATGCTGGAGACCCAGCTCCAGTGGGGGGACGTCTACACCTGCCAGGTGAGGCACGCCAGCCTGGAGGCCCCCATCACCGTCCAGTGGGGTGAGCCCCTCCCCTCCCTCCCCTCCTGGTCTGGGGACCCCATCCTGCCCTGAGAAGGGGAGGAGAGACCCTCCCTGTTGGGGGGAGCCAGAAGGGACCCTCTTTGGGGGGGGAAAGCTGGTTTTGATCCTCCTGCTCAGGGGAGGCTCCTTCTCCTTCCCCAGAGCCCCGTTCCTCCAAGTCGGCCAGGAGCAAACTCTGGACGGGGATTGTGGTAGCCGTGATCGGGGTGATCTTCTTTGCAATGGGGCTTTCCCTCTACCTGAAGAGCAAGAAAGGTGAGTCTGGGGGGCTGGATAAGAGATTGTGGGGAGGGGACCACCCAGGGGAGGCCTCTCAGCAAGCTTAGCAGATGGCAAGGAGGGTCCCCTTGGAGATTTGCTTGGGAAATTCTGTTCTTTGAGAGTCTACTGTATAACTGAGCATCGTGAAACCTATTATGGGCTATCGATGGGGAGGGGGTTCCCCTGAGTCCTCCAGCCTGTGAAGGGTTCTGATTGGCTCTTTTTCTCCTTTCAGCAATTTTTTGCAACCTCTGAAAAATGGAGGCTCAAGATTTTAGATTAGGGAGAGGTGGAGAAGGGCAGCCTGGAGCTTCTCCTGCTGAGCCCCCCCATCTTCCTTTGAAGGCCTCTCTTTCTTGTGAGGGATGGGTAGAGACCATCTAGACTGACCCCAGGGACTCTGGCCCTGCCTGTCAGTCCAGACACCCAAATCTCTCCCGGCTTTAAATCCACAGCAGCTTCATCTCCATTACTCTTCCTCCGAATCCCTTCCCTTCGCTTTGCTGTAAAAGAATAAACTTTATAGGAAACCCTGGAATTCCTCCTTCCTTCCTCTTCCTCCTCCTCTTTCCTGCCCCCCCCACAGGAGGGTCCTCCCTTCTCCCCTTCCCCTCCCCAGAGTGACACCTCCCCTGCCTCTGGATCAACCATCCCGGCTACTTCAGGTTTGAAGCCAGAACTGGTTTGGGGGGAGGGTGGGCAGATCCAGGGAGGGGAAGAGGCAGGACCCCCCTCCTGCTTGGAGGCCCCCTTGCTCTGCTTCCCCTCAAGCCTACTTTTGTGGACCAGGATGCCAGGAGGCATGGTTTCCCTTCAAGCACTTGTAGGGAGCCATTGGAGGACCCCCGAGACTCCCCCTACACTCACCCAGCCATTTGTGCGATTTCTCTCCTTCACAACTGGAGGGTCCTGCCCCATTTTGACACCCAGTGCCTCCCTCCCTCCACCTGGGACCCCAGAGGCCTTTTCCAGGACTGCCCACCTATCGCCACTGCCGCCCCACAGCCCTTCCTGCCTTTGGGTCTGAAGCCCCCTCCCTCTGGGCAGAGGAGACCCCTAGAGCAGGGCTTTTCAACCTGTGGTACGCGTACTACTTGTGGTACATTAATGAGTGGCAGGTGGTATGCAGCCTTGCGTAGCCAAGTGTAGTGGGGAAGGGAAAGAGCCAGTGCAGGCAAAGACTTACAGTGACAGAGTCCTCTGGAGCTGCAGATTTTACTTATGAATGGAGCCATTTGGGGAGGCTGCCTTAGCCGGCAGCCAGTACTTACATTTTTTTTTCTTCCTTAAGTGCCGGCTGGGCTCCTTACTTTCCTTTCTAGCCAGTAGCTAATTCTTAAAGGGGAAGTGCCTTTTTAAGCTAGTTCACTCAGCAGCTTGTCTTTTCTGTCTCTGGAGGCCTTTCCTTGTTTGATCAATATATGGAAGAGGGAAAATATGGGGGGGGGGTTCAAATTCTTCCTTCAGAAGGAGATGGGAATGAGAAAAAGGGAGGCAGGGAAGGGAGGGAAGGAAGGAAGTCCCGCCTTAGCACTTGGCCACCAGCAGCTCTGCCATTGACTTTGCTTGTCAAAAGGTTACAAAACGGTATCACATGACCCTGGGACACTGTGACCATCATAAATATGAATCAGTTGCCAAGTATCCAAATATAAATCACATGACCCTGTTGCTGCAATGGTCATAAGTGTGAAAAATGGTCATAAGTCATTTCAGTGCAATTGCAACTTTGAACAGGTTTTTTTTTTGTCACCAAGTTTTTGACACCTTGCTAGGTGGTACTCGAATACTGCCATATCCTAAAAGTGGTACAATCGGTGAAAAGGTTGAAAAGCCCTGGACTAGATGTCCGTTTAGGCTCCCATATTGCCACAGAGGACGCCGAAGAAGCACTTGGTCCTTCCCTGAAAGAGGCCTCCGGGCTCACTTGGGGGAGGGGAAGGGTCCCTGAAACGGGGGGGAGACTCGGGGGGGTTGACTAAGGAGGAAAAGGGAGGAGCGAATCACTCAGGAGCAGCAGAGGGAGGGGCTAATCCGGGTGGAGGGCCTCATGGGGGAGGGGAGGGGAAGATCAGCCCCACCACCCGGGCATCCCCAGAGGCAGGGGGGCAGCCCCAAAATCAGGGAGGGGCTGGGAGGCCAAAGGCTGAAAGAGGCCGAATCCAGGAAAGGCTCTTTCTCGAATATTCCTCAGGGGAAAACCTGTTTTTTTCATCCTCTGAGTATCCTCAGGATTGTCTCGGGCAGCTCTGGGGTCCCAATCCCTCCCTCCCTCCGCGCATTCTCGGCAGGGATCCGGATTGAAGCTGCCCCCCCAAGAGCTGACTGGTCTCCATTGACTCCTCCCCCCTCCCCAGAGACTGCTCTCCGAGTGGGACATTTTCCCAAAGGGGGGCGGCATTTCTTGCCCTCCCCTCAGCTTGGGAAAAAAAGTCCCCCCCTTAGGCAGAAACAGCGCCATTTGGAGGTTAGGCAGGAATCGGGGGCTGGTCCAGTTCATCTGTGCAAGGGGGGGGCAGTTTATTTTATTTCTTTTTTTTATGTCATAGTTTATACCCCTTCAATTCCCACGGAGTTCAATAAAATGGAAGGAGAGAAGGAAGGGAGGGAGGGAGGGAGGGAGGAAGGAAGGAAGGAAGGAAGGAAGGAAGGAAGGAAGGAAGGAAGGAAGGAAGGAAGGAAGGAAGGAAGGAAGGAAGGAAGGAGCGATTCTTGAACCAAAACCGACCTCTTTGCGGTGGGTCAGAAAACCCCACAGCGCTGGGGGCAAAACCTCCCCTCTGGCAGCCCCTTTGCCAGGAACGGCCCCAAAGGCAGAAGCTTCCCGGGAGGGGCGGTGGGGGGCAGTGACCCCGCATGATTGGGGGAGGGTGTGTGTGTGTGAAGGCGCCCAAGGTCTTCCCAGTCAGCTACCTAAGAGACTCCCCTCTAAGTCCTCGCTGGCTATGGGGCTGCTCCTCCCCTTTTTTCATCCACTGTAGACCCCCCCGACTGGATCCAGAGGGGGGAGGGCAAAAGGAAGTCAACCCTCCCCTCTGGAGCTGTTGTGAAATATCCTCTTGAGCTGCGGCCCCCCAAGAGTGAAGGGATTCACCCCTCCGCCCCTCACTTTCTCCACTTCTCTCTCTGCGCCAAACAATCTCCTCCATCGTGTGAAATCAAAGGAGACTCTGCCGGGAGACCGATGAAGCTCAGGAAGGGAGAATTCCCATTGGTCCCTCTGCTCTTATGGACACTCCCAATTGTAAAGTTCGAGGAAAACGTTTCCTCCTCACCCCAATACAGAACCCTGATTCCGCCTCTGGGGCTGGGAGCACCTCCGTCTTCCTCCCCCTCTTTGGGGGTGCTGGTGGGGTGCTATCCATGGGCTCCACTGGGCTCCCCCTGATGCTGCTGCTGCTGGGGGTGCTGGCCCGGATCCCCGGAAGTGAAGGGGGAAAGGAGACCCCCGGTAAGGAGGGGGCTCATTGGGGGGAGGAGAGGGGCTGGGAGGGGACGTCAGTGCTTCTGAGGGAAGGGGGGAGAAAGGGGCTGGGACTCCAGTAGTGGGGAAAGGGGGGGAGGACAAGATAGGTAGGAGCCTGCAGGAGCCACAATCTCCGCGTGTTCTCCGCTCCCTCCCTCGCCTCATTTCCCACCGCAGGACGAAGAGGAAGCCCCCCTTCCCTGATTGTGGCCGAGGTGGGCAGGGGTCACAGGAAGGCAGCCGAGGTAGGTAAGAGGCAGCTGGGCCTCTCTCTCACCCCCCCCCATGGCTGGGTGGGAGGGGGACCTTGTGGACCCCGAATTAGCACCTGAGTCCCAACGTTTCTTGCACTGAAAGAGGAAGGAGTCAGAAAATGAAAGCGGAAAGAGGGAAACTGAGGCATTTTCAGACCTGATTCCAGAAATGCCACCAAAAGTATAACAAAAAGACGCTTTTTGGCAAAAGTGTTTTTGCAACTTCAGTTTTTCTTCTGAATCTTCTGAAGTTTTTTTTTAAGGTGAGAGAAGAGTTGAGCCTGGATTCCTTCTTGGGGGAAGGAGTGGGAAGGGGTTGGGAGCCCCCAAGAGAGACTTTGGGAAAGGGAAACCCCCACCTGACTCCCCAAATGCTCAATTAACACCTGAGTCGCTCCTCCAAACTCTCCCTTTAGTGAAGGGGGCTGGAGCCCCTTTCTTTGAGATGGTCTTGGGGGGCTGCAGAGGGCCTATTTGGGAGGGGGTCAGAAACAAGGCCTTGAAAATCATCCAAAGGCAGCAAGTAGGGCTGAAAATGGGGGGAGAAGAACAGTTTGGGGTACTCAGGGAAGGTGGGTGTTGAAGGGCTGGGAGACCTCAGGAGTATTGGTGTGGATATTCTTATTGTGACCCCCTCCCCATATCCCCCCCAAAGGAAGAGGGAGAGGGAAGTATGGATATTAGTTTTCCTCCAGCCCAGAAAGTTCCTGAGGGTCCCTTCCTTTGTCCCCATATTTCCTGTCCTTCCCTGCAAGGTTCACTGCACAGAGCTAGGTAGGCTGCTAGACCAGTTGAACTTCTGCCTGCCTTTTACCACCCTGGGAAGATGGAGGAGGTCCCTCAGGTAGCTCCTCCCCAACTTCCGGTCTGACACCATGACGAGTCGGGTGGAAGAAACTGGGGCTCTAGCTTCTTAGCCCGATTTCGTTCTGTCTGCTGACCCCAAGGGGTCGGAAAGTTGCCCTGGAGGGGCAACGAAGAAGGAGGGACGCTTTGGTAGTCTGGACCAGTCGGCGGTCGGTCCAGACGGATTGAATAAATGTTTCTAAAGGATGGAAGAAAGGCTGCCTGGTAAGCACAAATAGCCCAAATCATCGTCAGATGGAAAAAAAGCGAGGAGCCGCGGTGCTCCACCAAACAGCTGATTGTCAACAGTGTGCTGAAACTGGGCAAGCCTGTTTTTTTTCCTTAAGGACTCAGAAATACTGAGTACGAAGTAAAGAAGTAAAGTAAAGACCCCAGAAGGACTAGGGGAGAAGAGAGTTAAAAGCGGCGAGCAATTATAAGAGGGGGAAGGAATTTAAGGAATATAAAAGAATACTTAAAAATGGAACTTAGATCGACTTAAAGAAAAACTGCTTAACCTACAGGACGTGGGAAATCTTTTCAGATTTAATTTCTAGGGTAAGTAAATTCCAAAGAACTTTAAAAGAAAACTTTGTAACAATCTTTTAAAGCCGGATATAGACAATACAGTGTATGAGGACATCTAGTGGTAAAAGGAGATACTACAGTAATACCAAATAATAAAAGAATTTGAAAAGTGTTTTACCTTGAAACAACACCTGGTGTAAACAAAGTGCATTTATATGACTTTGCATGAGAAAAGACTCTCTACAATTACATCTGTTGACTCTGGATATAACTAAAACAGGAATTATTTGGAGACAGCGGGTGTTTTATATTTGAGATTTGACTGGAGGATTTGGATTTAGTCTAAAGTAGTTGGCTTGATTTTATGGTTGGATTTTAGCCTAAGACAGTTGGCTATTTTTTTGCTTTTTTCATTTTCTCTCTCTTTTTTTCTCCTTGAGAATTTGGATCTAGCCTAAAGTAGTTGGCTCTTTTCACGGTTTGGATTTTAGCCTAAGATAGTTGCCTCAAAAAATGAGTGCATCAAATCTCACTAGACTTATGAAAAAACTTCCTCTGCACCTTCTGTCTGAACATCTAGACCAACAAGCCAGGGATCTATTGAAACAATGTTGCAGCATGAGAAAATAAGCACTGCTCAAACTGAGATGCAAACCACATTAAAATTAATTCAAGAATCAATACAGAGAAACCATGAAGAGACAAAAAGTAATTTTGATAAATTAAATGAAAAAATGTTGGATATAAAGACACAGTTTGAAGCCCATCAGCAAATGATTGTTAAAAATGAACAAAGAATTCAGAAAATGGAAAATAAATCAGATGATATTGACAAAAAAATGGAAGTACTAATGTAAGAAAATGAAAAAATAGAACAAGCAAATCAAAACCTAGAAGGAGCGGTACCAGTTTTAGAAATGGAGAAAGCGGAACATTATTTAAGATTTCAAAATATTCCAGAAGACAGAGAAGAAGATATAGCAGTTGTGATTATTATAACCAATTATAACCAATGATAATGGATAACTAGACATTACCAGCCTAAGAAACAATTTCACAATCATTCCCCTGCTTTTGTCATTAGATGTTCCTTAGTGTTTAGATCTGGTGTGAGGATGATAATGTAGCACTTGGGAAAGAAGATGCAGCTCAATAGTCCAGCACCGGAGGCCAAGATGGAGAAGACCTGCACGGCCACCATATATTTTCCCTTAGTGCTCAGGTAGGTGGGGAGGAAGGAAACCCAGACACTGCAGAAGACCAGCATGCTGAAGGTGATCAGCTTGGTTTCATTGAAAGCTCCAGGCAGGTTCCTGGCCAGGAAAGCCACAATGAAGCAAATTGCAGCAAGGAAGCCCATGTAGCCAAGAACAACATAAAACATGGTGACAGAGCCTTCGTTGCATTGAAGGATAATCTCTTCAGGCTGGTAGTGCAGATCAGAGTCAGGAAATGGGGGAGAAATTCCCAGCCACATGGCACAGATGAGAATTTGGACAGCAGAACAAGAAAGGATGATGAAGTTGGCCAAGCTCTTCCCCAACCATCTTTTCACTTTATTGCCTGGTTTTAAAGCTAGGAATGCCAGCACTACTGTTATTGTTTTGGCCAACACAGACGACACAGCTACTGAGAAGACAATGCTGAACACTGTTTGTCGGAAAAGGCAAGTGGCTTTCCTTGGTCGGCCAATGAAGAACAAGGAGGATAAGAAGCAAAGCAGAAGGGAGACCAGGAGGATGTAGGAGAGGTCCCGGTTGTTGGCTTTGACAATAGGAGTTTCAAGGTATTTAATGAATATGATTAAAACAAAGCCTGTGATTAGGAACAAGATTAGAGCAAAGGAGATGAGGATGATACTGAGATGTTCTTCATAGGACAGGAAGGTTATTCTTTTGGGGATACACTGGACTCGGTTCTCAGTTGGATATTGATCATCTGGGCACTTGATGCATTTTTTGGTATCTGAGAAAAGAGTAATATTTCTTTTATAGTCTTTCAAATTTCAATAAAAACTTTGGATAAGATGTGATACAGAGAGACAGAAAAGTCTCAGTAAATGGAATATACTTACACTACAACAACAACAAAAAAATCCCAATACACACAATTATAAAAAGAACAACAACAACATAAAATTAAAAGAAGAACTATCTGGTGCTGCAAACTCCCTTCTCTGAGGTAATCCACCAGATTCTTATCCTGCACTGACCTTACTTTATCCCAAATGGTTGGCAGAAGAAGCAAGTCTCCAGAGGTTTAAGAGGATGGGGGGCCTATTCAATTTCAAGGGGGAGTAAGTCCAATAGGGCAGGAACTGCAGCAGAAAAGGCAGGCTTCTGATGATCCATAAAGTGGGAATCTTTTAGGGAATAGATTGTTTGCATGCCAATTATATCTGCTCTGGTGGGACAAGCAGATATCCGTAAGCAGAGGAAACCCTGCAGATACCCTGGTTCTGTCTAACGGAGGGTTTGAAAGTTGAATTTAATTGCACCTGGAAAGAAATATGGATTCTGTGGAGCCTGCACAGTAGGGGTGTCCTATGGAAGAACACATGGAAACTCAACACTGTGCATGCCTTTGCCTTCTGGACTATTTTATAAATTCCAGGTGGTTTTCAAGAGCAATCCTATCAGTATGGGATAAAAAGATAGAAACAGAAAACTGATGGCAGAAAAAGACCTAGTGATGCATCTAGTCTGCCCTTTGAGTTTTTTGTTTTCTTATTTATTTAACATTTTATTTCATTTTTTTCAAAAAAAAATCCAGATGATGGAATTATGTTTATCCCAAAAATGTTTAAACTCAGTTACTGATGATTGACCCACCAACCATGCTCTCAAAACACTGCTCCAAAATACTGGACAGAGGATAAAAGTTGTCTAACATGGTTGGATCCATGGAGAACCACTTGAGAAGGGTTGCAACACTGACTATTTCAGGACAGGTTGTACAGCCCCATTCACAAAAAAAAATCATTGACTATCCTGAAATTGAGAGTGTCTCCTAACTATTAGGCCTTCTAGAAATTCCTTAAAATGTGATTCTTTCAATGGTCCTGGGGATCCCCTGGTAACAGGGCCCCATGTGCTGGTTGCATGGTAGGTAGCATCTTCATGTACTCCTCTCTTGCTTTCTTACCATTTATACCTCAATGTTTTAATTTTTATGATTTGGTGGAATTGTATTCCACCAAGAGTCACTTTGTGCGAAATAGCCATATAAACTTGGTAAATAAATTTGAAAAAACATTTTAAGGAAGATTAATTCATAAATGAATTCAACAACAGGAACTGAGAGTTATCTGTATTTTTACCCAGTAAAAATAAGAAGGTGAAGCAATATGTTTCCATATTCTCTCAATTTGGCAACAATTTTAAAGAGAATGAATTCAACATTGGTATCAAAGGTTATTTAGTAGATTGGTTTTTAATTAGTTCTCTGTTTCCCCCTCCTTTCTGTTCATTTTAATCCCAACACTGCATGTTAGATTTTTTTTCCTTTCAGGACCACGATTATATTCCTTTTTTTTTTGTTATATCTCACTACAGTATTAAACAAGAAAGAAAATTGGAAAGATAAGAAAAGGTGGAAAGAAAGTATCTACTTGATGATTTTATGCTGAATCCTCTGTTTTGTTTTCATTGTTCCTTTAACCCAACATTTCTCCCTCTATTGTTCCTTCCAATTAGATATTTCAGCTTATAAGGATATATGATCTTACTAAAGATTAAACTGATTAAATGAATGATTGATCGATGCATCTATAAGCCTGTAATATAAAGTTGGTTTAGGTAAACAAAACCCATTGATCTAAAATCATTTCTCAAGTTACAAAGAATACAGATATTTCTAAGAAAGATAAATATGGATGGAAACATCCAAACTGGGAAATGAAAGAGAGATTTCCCATGCAATCCACAACATCCTTCTTTCTACCTCACCCTTCAAGATATTTTTCTTATAAACCCCATTTAGGGAAGAAATTGGACACCACGAAAATTAAGAAGTAAACAATCAAACTTACATGTGTTTTTAACATGCATATTGATCAAAGTTTTCCTATGGTGTCACCCACCTTCCTGAGTGGAGATGGTCCTCTCTGGACAAGGAATGCAGTTGTAGCAGCAAAATGGCTCTCCTTCTCGATCCTGCTTGAGAAATCCAGGATGGCATTTTTCCACACATTTAGACTGAGGCAGAGACTAAACAGAAAAAGAAGAAATGCCAAAGAAAATATGTCAGGACTCACCATCCATGTAAGATGGAGGTAGATATGAACATCAGCCAAGTCATCTCTGGACTTCATGTAGGCAAATATGAAATCTGTGACCACTTCCAAATGGTTGCAGGAGGTACAATTGCAGGCAGATGCCTCATTCAGTTCCTCCCTTTTTCTTCTGATTTATGACATTACAATAAAGTACCTTTCTACTTAACAAAGTCTGGAGGGATGAAATTGAGAAAACATTTAAGCATTAAGTGGCAACCGGTGGGTTCCTCCTCATAATGGAATTAACATGCATTCCTCCATTCTTCATACATGCTTGATTTTAAAATATCCACAAATACTAAATATTAGAGTGAACTTTATTGTAAAATATGTATTAATTTTTTATTTCATTGGATTTAATAAACTAGAATAAAACTGTGAGGAAGAAAGAAACTTTTGACCAGTAGGGTCTGGAAAGGTTTTTTCTGGAGTACATAAAACATTGCAAAGCTGCTTCCCTTTGAAAGCAGTCCAAAATTATCTCCCAGTTAAGATAAAAATGGAAATTTCCTTACAGAGAAGGGCTGTCAACCTTAAAGATGTTCTTTATTTGTATGTATATTTGTTCAGTTTATATGGCTGCCATGCTAATGAACTAAAACTAAAACTGGCTGACTAGTTTCTAAAACTATAGTGAGGTGAGATGGAGGTGAGATCATGAGAATGTGTCCCTCAAAAAGGGTGAGTCAGGCATTTTTTGATGCCCCACATGGGTCATGAGTGTGAGCCCTGTGTGGAAAGGGATATTCAACATAAGGTATCCAACAGGAGGTCCTTTCTGTTGAAAGAATACAATTAGGTGACACAATCTGACAGGGAAATGCACTCTCATATTTATTATTAGTTTGATTTGTAGCCTCTCAGTGTGTCCTAAGGCAGCTAACAATCAAGATAAACAGTTGCATTCATGGGATTTTCAGATGATGTGCACTTTTACAACCCAATGCCCAAAGCTAAGTAATATTTCCCTTGAAATTGTACCTTATTATTACTGATATCAAGATTTGTTTTGCATCAAAGCGATGCTTCAATACTACAGTTTTCAAGCCATTATCATGGTGAGATGGGTAGCAAATAAATTTAATCAATCAATCCATAAATGAGCTCACATCAGTCCAGTAATTATTTCATGTGAACTGAAAGCCTTGGACCTCCTTCCTAAATTCCACTATCCCAGTGGAGTTAGAGAGAGGCAGCTATAAGCATGTCCTCAGCTCCTAGACTATGAGCCTGCAATTTTGGGAGACCGCTGACTCCAATCAAGGCAAGATGAAGCTTATTTAACAATTGGACCAACAGGACCTCCATCCAGTCTTGATTCCATTTCATTGGATTCAGTCCAAATTTCAACTCAGGGACGGGTCAACAGAATTGTCTTCATCTTTGATATTTGAAGGAAAAAACTAGTGAACCTGAAGCTATTAACACCAAAATCTCCAGTGTATGAGGCCCTGTCTCTTTATGGTGATACTAAACTGCCGAAGGGACACTAAATGGCAATGATTTGTGTCCTAAATAATAATCACCCCATATCTCATTTTGGATCAGCTTACAAGAGGGTTCAGCATGACAGCATCAGAAGGGAAGCCTTGGTCAATAGAACTGAAGCATGCTTATCTGCCTAAGAATATTATAGAGGTTTTACTCTACACATTCAATTCTCAGTGAAGGTTACCCACTTTTTTCATTGGGTTTAGCCCACTTGAAACAGCTTTGGAAAAATGAGAAAAGACATCAATATTTTCCTCACCTTGTTGAGCAACTTTAACTGTGACAAAGCATCTTGGTTGATTGTAAGTCTTTGTCTTTCAAAAGTCCCCAATTGCTTGTTGATGGGATCCTCCTTGCGGAGAACTACCATATTAATTATATCCAGATCTGCTGCTATGTCTCCATTTTGATCCAAGTACACGTTCATCAGGGAAAGATTGTACAAATCCCTCTTCTTTAGGAATGGATGGAACTAGAATGGAAACATTCAGGAATTTAAAAGCAGAAATCTTGGTTTCTTACCTCTTATCACTTTTTACATTTGAATCTTTCTTCTATGGTGATTTAAATTGCAAATATTGTGAGTTGAGAGTACAAGTGTTACCATTATCTTCAAAACTGAAGTACAAAGATTCAGCAATATTTCTAAATCATGTAGTATACTGATAAAATGTATATTGACAAAGTGTAATTGACAAAAAATGTCAATCATATATAACAATTTAGCAAAGATCACCTTTCAAGTAAACAAAATACACAAATAACTAGAGTATTCATGAATTCCTTGCAAACAATAGGGTGATTACCAGAAAGCAAGGACTTGTTAAGAAGAAAGTTGCAAGGCTAATCTTCATTCAGTTAGAGGCGATAGGAAAAATGGTCAGATGAAGTAATTCTACTTTATTGTAAGGCTATATTAACAAAATCTTGCAGTGTGAAAGTACAAATCTTTCACCATCTCTTTTGACAGTCAAAAAAATTAGGGAGGACTTTTTCTTTTTCTGAGTTTCTTTCTCTGCCTGTTACACATCTGTGGGTTGCCCCCCCTCCAAACTATCTTATCTGATCCTTCCCTGCATCTCTTTCTCTTGTCCTCCGAACTCATTCACACATATCATTATACTTCCTTAACAGATTGAGTGAATGCTGATGGTATAACTTGTTTTTAGCAAAGAATTAACAAAATGCTTCATGATGTGATGAATGGGGATCTAGTCAATTGAGTGCTGGATGGTATGAGATAATTAAGTGGATACAACTGTCTCAAAATTGTACACAAGTAAATATTAATATTACTGATAAAATTGGGGAGTTACGAAAAACAATTAGACCTTGGTCATTGTTTTTTCTATATTTTCATAAAAAAAAGAAGTAGATAAATTATAATTTTGTGATAGAAAAATTATAATAACACTTGGACAAAGTTATTTTGGTCTCCTTTAAAAATTCCCAGATCATCTCAGGTCCCTATAGATCCCTGTCAGGATGCTGCCATCATGATGGGAGGGGGGACCTTTGGAGCTCTCCTGAGAGGTGTTTAGCTTTGCTTTGTTGACTCAGTTCCGCTGCCTGAGGTCATCTGCCTCACCTCACCAAGGAAGAGATGCCCGGGAACATCTTACCGCAGTTTCCATCCGGAGTTCTCACAACCTCTTTGCACGTCTGGATTGGCTCCTATGGACTGGGCAGTTGGGAGGGGTTTTGAACAATGGGGTTTTGTCTAACAATTTCACCCAGGAACTTCAGATTCTGCCTGCCTTCTTTTGCTGTCACTAACTCTCAATAAAAGTTCTTTTTGAAATGGTGCCAGTTTCAAGAGTTCTGCTTTCTTGAGAGATTCAGCTGAGGCAGGGCCTTACTGCTTTCAGAAAATAAAAATATGATTTTGTGTTAGAGAGAGGTGTATGAGTAAAATTCAATAGGAAATTAATTGTTAGTATGCAGGACTTGATACATGATTGTATGAATGTAATGAATGGCAGCTATAATCTGTATTAATATTTCATTTGTAGTTTTTCTCACATTATTCTATGTGTAGAATGGTTACTGATTATAACAAAGTAGTAGTAATCAGGTAATGTTATGTTAATAACCGTATTATTAATTTGTTGATAATGTCATTAATGATCCAGTGGAATGATACAAGGTCCTCTTGCAAGCACCACACTTGGAGAAGATACTGCACAAAATTTTCATCAGCTTTACTCAAGGACAAAGAAGGGGAGGAAGAGATCAAAGGAGCTGCTTTAAGCCTTGAGGAAAGACATGAAGCAGAAGAGCCATGTTGGAATAGAATGGAATGGAATGGAATGGAATGGAATGGAATGGAATGGAATGGAATGGAATAGAATAGAATAGAATAGAATAGAATAGAATAGAATAGAATAGAATAGAATAGAATAGAATAGAATAGAATTGGAAGGGACCTTGGAGGTCTTCTAGTCCAGCCCCCTGCTCAAGCAGGAAAACCTATACCATTTCAGACAAGTGACTGTCTAGTCTCTTAAAAATCTCCAGTAATGGAGCACCCACGATTTCTGAAGGGAAGCTATTCCACTGGTTAATTGTCCTCAATGTTAGGAAGTTTCTCCTTAATTCCAGGTTGCTTCTCTCTTTGACCAGTTTTCAACCATGTTTCTTGTCCTTGTTTACAGGAGCTTAAAATCAGAAAAAGTCTGGGAACTTTTTTTCGAATAGATAAAAGGTCTTGGTTGTTGAAGGGAGGATGCAGCACTCTTCCAGTAAGTAGGAGATGTTGTACAGAAGCTTAAGATCTTAAACAACCAAGTCCAGAGAATACAGAAGACCCTGAAAAGGAATTTAGTTTGATGGATCCTTTTTGGGACCCCATACCTTCCATGGCTGCAGCCTTGGAGTCTCCAACCTCTCTTCACCCTTCTTCCTTCTCCTCTGAGGTTTGGATGCAGCACTTAAGGCGTGGGACAGAATCTTAATGACACTGTAGATATAGGCATTATTTGGTATCTGCACCCTATTCTTTTTCTCTTGAGTCTCCACTGGTGCTTTCTGGCTGCATCTTCTCCGGCCTTTGATAGAAAAAATGTGTTTTGAAATAGAACAGTGAAAATACTCAGCTTGAAATTCAGGTTTCATAAAGAAATCTGTTTTATAGGCATTATCGTTTTTCCAACTCTTTTTCCCCTGAAAGGGAAAGCTCCAAATACTATGGACGTGCTTGAGACGCCTATCCTTTTTAATTGAAAATACTCCAATCACTGTCATGATCCAGACTTTCCCTTCAATGGATCCTGGCAAACCTTCAAGTGCTGAATGGAAGGGAAGAATCCTGTCCCAAGAGGAGACAAATTCAATGAAGTGAACAAAGATGTTGACTTGTCTCCACTTAGAGAGGGCATCCCTGAGGAATGCGGTATGTCCAGTCGTTGAAAATCGTCGTGATATAACAACACAAATTCTATTCTTGACAAGCATAGGAGTAAAAGTCCTCATGAAATTCTCTCCCTTCTCTGTGTCTGGAGCAAAGAGACCAATCAGGGTCCATCCAAAATGAAAGAGCAGTTGGACAATTGCTGGATAAAGGATCCCTTGTTTGGGGAACATCGGATGGAAAAAAGGGAATTGACTTTTATCACTCAGAGCCTCTGAAGCAATTTTATCACTGACCTGAAAAAAGCAATTCTGTGTGATATTTGGGGTCCTACTAAGTCCCAGTTTTTAGCTTTTAATAAACCCAATATTTTTCTCATGCACATATTACAATATTTCCTGTTGATTAGTCATTAGGCCATATCAAGATACAGAATATAAAACACAGAACATTAAGAAGATTCCATGTAAAAACAGAATTTAGAAAAATAAGTACAATAGAATAAGTATAAAGAATGAAAATAGTATTTCTTTATAACCTCAGAATTTACCACAAATAGACCATAATTTCCTTCCGAAAAGGGCTTTATTATATATAATTTTTGAATTCAGAGCACAAATACATTTTTAAAAATAATAGGATCCCAACAGACTGTTTCTCTAAAGTGCAATCCAAGATATTGATCTCCCTCTTTCTTAAATAATTGTCATTCAAAATAATAGATGTATTACATCTTCTATTTCTGGAGCTCCACAAATACAAGTATATTCATTGTAAGGAGTTTGGAAGATTTAATTCAATACTTGGAAGGTACATTTGTAGCAGCTGATGCCTTTCAGTGTGCCAACCTTACTGAAGATGGCCCTATTTTCTCTATTTTGACCATCTTGCATTCTTTGTGCAGCATTTTTTAAGTTTTTCTCGAGTGGCAAAAAAGACAAGGAGACGACAGTTCCTGATATAAAATCTAGAATGTTTTAAATGAAATTTGTTTGTTCTAATAACATTTGGGGACTCTTTATCAGTTTCCATACCATTAATTTTATTCAAAATAATTATATGCCCTAATTTTATAAATTGTATAATTTCCCATTTCTGCTCGGAAGGCAGTAGCTGAAGTCTTTTTATACACCCTCAAGATACATCTCAGATGATGTGATCGGATTTGTTCTCGTAGTGATATAAATTAAATCCGAAAGTTCAGCTCAATATAAGTGCATAATGATAACGTTGGTATTTTGTATTTAATAATTGAGTCTAAGGAGGCTGCATACCTATGATTTTTTAAAGAAAATTAACAGTGCATTCACTTGTGCCTTCTAAATTAGCTCCTTTGATGTTGAGGGAGCCCAGATCCAGTCACAGAGAAAAGTTCCCGCAGGTAAGGAAAGATGTGAATTTGCTCTGTTGCCTCCTTATCGATTAGCCCTATATGGCAATGCTGTCATTTTCCAAGGACCATAACTTTTGACTTTGACTTATCCATAATCAGATAATTATTGTGAGAATAGGAGCCAAGTCCTCTTAAGAGCATATGCAACCCAAATGTCATATTGGGAACACTTTTGTCTTACATTTGGTACAAATCAATCCTACTGCTCATGGCTCCATTGAGCCCTAAACACACTCTCAAACAAATGAACAAAAATGGGATGGAAGGGACCATGGAGGTTTTCTAGTCCAACCACCTGCCCATAGCAAGAGATCCTATACCAATCCAGACAAAAGGAATGTTCAGCCTCTCTTTGAAAATCTACATTAATGGAGCACCCACAACTTCATGAGGCAAGCCGTTCCACTGATTAATTGTTCTCACTGTCAGTGCTTGTAGAAAGGGCTTTGAGCAGGGCCAACATCCTGAGTTCCATTTGAAAGGCAGTCAATTTCTTCCATAATATTTCTTTGTTTACTGTGTCAAATGCTATAAAGGCAGCAAACCATTATTTCCTCTAACTGATATTTTTATAGTTAGATGGTTCAAGACAAAAGAACTGTCAATAGTGGATCACATCTGCCTAAAGACTGCTGGTTCTTCTACAAGGAATGCACTTTTCATCCACCTACTATCAATTATTTTCAAGTGGACGTTTGCGTATATTTTAGTCACAATATTTGATAGAGAAATGGGCCTGGAATTTCTAGGGTCCTTTTTAGTCCGTTTTTATATATAGGAATTACAATTGCCATCTTTGACTCAAATGGGTGTGGCAGATATTATTTATATGTGTAAATGTATCTGTCAGTGGAGGATCCCAGCTGTTGGGATATTTCTTGAATTGTTCAGCTGCTAGAAATTCCTCTCCAGAGGCCATATTGCTCTTCAGACCTTTTATGATGAATTTGATCATGAGAATTTTAGGGCAAAAAATAGTTGATACATTGCCTAACATATTTGTAGAGTTTTAATAAAATGGTTGGTTAATGTTAGTGGCCCCTAAAGGTTCCTAATACATATATGTTTTATCATCAGTAGAAAAGATAATCCTGTAGGAATCTGTTTAAAAATCTGAGATTTTTTCATGGTTGAGGATATCAGTATTTTGGCTAAGACCATGTAAAAAAAATGTGAGTTTTCCATCAGTGCTGCACATTCCTATTGTACAGAAGATCCTTTGACTGAACACAGAGCCTCTCCTCGCCTTCACAAGTGTTCAGCAGAAGCCTCTAAGCAATTGGCATGATGTCATGAAAAGACAGGTCTCTTTTGATCCTTGCTTCCTCCTGAAAATATATCCCAATCCTTATTTATAACACTTACAAATGCCATGGTGAAAAGATTATTTGCGGCAGAACCAGTTCTTAAAAACCCTGAACCTGAGGAAACTTTCATCATCCAAGCTGATGCTAGTGATGTTGCAGTGGGCACAGTCCTCCAACAACAAAATCTTAGGGGGGATCTGCAGCCATGCGCCTACACTTCACAAAAGCTTTCGGAAACAGAGAGGAGATGGGCTGTTTGGGAGAAAGAGGCTTTTGCTGTTAGATGGGCATTATTAACTTGGCGCCATTTCTTGGAAGGGAGTATAGTGCCTTTCGAAGTATAGACTGATCATTATTATTACTCAAAATAATCTTGAATTACCTAGAGAAGACACAGTTGGATCTATCGCTTATACACCAACACCCCACTCACTTTACAGAAAGGGTAGGACAAACACAAACCTGTGGGACTTTGTAGGCGGCTGCTAATGTTGACATCTGGATGGAGATGTCTCTGATAGCTCCATCAACAAGAGCCAAAAGCTTGTCCTTCCTTCCACAGCTGTAGTTGGGAATATTGGCTTCTCCAGTAGAGAGCATGTCCAGCAAGGCATCTGAAGTGCCGAGGGTGTTATCGTAGTTGTCATGGATGTTGTAGCCAATTGTGAGATTATGCAGGAGCTCAGGATTCTCCATCACCAGTTTAATATTATAAATCATGCGTTGTATGAATACCTTTCCATAGAATAAACTAGTGTAAAACCATGATCATGTTAATATTAGCATCATCAACAGCAACAATAACAAAAATACTTTTTCTCCATTTAATCATCTTTTTTCTCTACAAACTAGCTGAAACATAAGCCAATATTGATCCAAAACTAAAGGCAAATGATAATCACCCATCACCCTTTAATATTGTTAGTGTTGAGAATGGGGATAGTCCGCAAAAAGGTTTAACAAATCAGAAACATACAATTATTTTTAGCAGTACTAATATTCATAGCCCAGAATAATGCAGGCATTAAAGAAGAACCATCATTAAAGAAAGGAGATTTTTGATAAGTGACCCAGAGAAGCTGTTCTAAAAACAAGTCATCTTCTATTCCTTTAAAAATCAGACATTGCATATCAATCGGTTATAAAAATATGGAAATGGTTGGGCAGAGGAAATTAGAACCATTTCGATCATTACTTTCAACCAGTATTTCAGTCATGAATTTAGGATTGAACAGAGAGAGGAAAATAATGTGGACTTCTTTCAGGTTTCATTTGCCTCATGTTTCTACTCTTAGAAAATAAGGCAAAAGAGAGAGGGTGTGTTAATCAAAAGGATCCAAACCATTTGTCAGATCCTGCAATATAAGAGTAAGTAAAACAAGAAGAAAACAAGTAGAGTGTTAGAACTGCAAATGGAGGGAATGAAACTCCATCGCAGTGAATGACTTACAACCGAATCTGACTAGAAGGAGCCATATTGAAACGTAATGTTGCAGGTGTTATTACTGATGCAGAGATGACTATACCAATGAGAAGATCTCCTGGCCTATAATAGCTCCATGGCTTTTCTCCATCCTGGTGGTCCAAATTCAGTGGGCACTTCATCCTCAGCTTCCCAGAGAGTGGCTGGGACACCAGCAGCATCAGAAGCAGAAGCAGCATCAGGAGGTCCATAATTCATGGGGTGGAATCAATCTCCTTCCTCTTTCTAAAAAAGAATTAGAATTCAAAGCGTTCTGACAGGGTGGAATATCCAGTGGCTTTCCTGATTCAAACAGAGAAACCAAGATTCACCTGAAAGAGAGAGAAAATATATTCAAGAGCACAGCTCCTGTCTGTCCTGTAATGTGAACCACAAAAAGCATAACCTGTGATATTTATCCTTTTCTGATGCAAGATCCCTTCCATGTTGCTTCAGTCTGATGTTTACATCAAAGGCAGTCACTGGAGACATAGGAGAAGAGGTCTCAGAGACAGGGATGGTGATGATTGCAGTGAGAAGGAGCTTCTGCTCTTGTGACCCTGAACTTCTTCCATGTAAGGAGGGGTAGCTGGAGAAAAGCACATTAAGAGAAAAGTCACAGATACACCCCTTGGGGCAGTGTTCTGTAGTGGTCTTAGTCCTTCCTGTTAGGACATGTCCAGAAAGTCATGCTGGATGGAGATAGTTCAACAGCCAGGAAAGTGACTTCTGCTGTACTTCAATGGGGTCTCTTGCCTCCAGAGGCTGCTAGGGAAGGTCACCCAGAGTTGTGGAGTTTGGTTCCATTCTAGGTTGGTGACACCTAACTCTAGTGCTGCCTGTGCTTTATCTCCATGGAAGCACTCAGTATCCTTGAACCCAGCCTAATGTTAAGAGTTTGGGATTTTCTTTTCAATGAGATCTCCATGTATCAATTCTAATTTGGAGCTGATTTTATAATTCCTTTTAACTGAAGTGAAATTTCATTTGCCATGTGTTCTAGAAACATCATTTTTTGCATGAAAGCTGGCTAAGAGGCAGGAAACTGCCAGCCTGGGATAGCACCATTGGCACAGAGAGGGAAAATTGTAGAGTGGGTAGAAGTTTTAGTTTCCTTGACACTTTCTGTGTTGTCTTTCCATACTGATACAATGAGAGCCATTAAATTTTGATGTTCCTTGGTTTAAATAAAACAATTTTGCTGTTAGGTCTGTAGTTGAGATGGTAGCAGAGCCCGCAGTGCAATGGATGGTGTGACCTGATTTCTTGCCAGAACCATCCTCTGATTACATAGATGCACTTGGTGTGTACAATTCCTGTGACATTCCCATCTCTGAGGCTTTGTTTGTCCTCCCCAGTAGACCTTCAAGTGCTTTTAGATCGGAGTCCCTGTGTTCTGGTTTATCTTGGTTAATTCTTGATAGATTGTTTCTTATCTGGAGGGGGGATGTTAATATGGACAACTTGGTCTAGAAGGGAGAACTGGAGGGGTTGAGTGGGAAGGGGAGCTAATGGGATGGGCAGGTCCATCCTTACAATGAGGAACACAGGATGACCAATATCATAGGTCCATCATTTTAAAGTTGTCCCACTGTTCAGTTCTCAGTTTCCACTCTCACTGCCTGGCTACCAGATCTTCAGTGACTCCCATTCTGGCTGTTGCTTTTGAATGCCAGCTTGATGTCTAAGAAGGCTTCTTTCATCCATGATGTTGCCTGCCTTGTCTCACTGAAGTCTAGTTGTACCCCCAGAGGGGAGGAAACCTCAGTTGGAAATGTGGCCACCTACTTTGTGAGTTTCCCTCGGGTGAGAGCCCAGGGAAGTGGTGGAGAGGTGGCTGTGGTCATCCATGGTTTGTTGCAGGCTTTCAGGAGGCTGCACCTAGAACTGTCTTTTCGCCCAAGGTTGGCTGTCTGCAGAAAATGTTTCCCCAGCCTGCTGAAGTATGTTGTGTGAATGTGGTCCTTACAAGAAGTGTCTCCAACTTATTTCTGTTATAAAAGATTGTTCACCTAGTCCCTGCTAAATTAAGATTCATAATTCACTGACTCATTGGTTCAGCCTCCAAAAATAAACTATGATTAAAAGTTGCAAATGTGAATTCAGCCATTGGTGAGGTGACCAGTTTAAATGGGTTGTATGGCTATGATCAGAGCCTGTCTGGTGTAATGGTCAAGGAATCAGACTAGAAACAGGAAACCATGAGTTCTAGTCCGGCTTGGGCCCAAAGCCAGCTGGGTAAACCTGGGCCAGCCAACCTCTCAGAACCCTGGGAAAGAGGCAATGGCAAACCATTTCTGGAAAACCGGGTCACCTATGGTCTTTCTGATAACTTTCAAACACAGCTGGCTGAGGTTGTGGGTCTTCCTGGGTCTGGCTACAGTCTTGCAAAATCAGCTGAGTGGACTCCAATTTGCTAACACAGGCAGACTTTTTTAAAAAACTAGTTGCTCTGTGTAGAAGCAGCAGGAAAACTCCAATTCTGATCATGACAGCGAGTTTCAAGTCCTCATGAAGGCTGTGGACAGCTCGGTGAAATTGGGGTCCTGGAGGGCCAGGAGGGCTGCAGGAGGTTAATGTTCCTTCCTGTCAAGGGCAGGCAGGGCATTGTGGAAAAGAGGAAGGCAGGTGGAGCCCCCTACACAATCCAGCTCAGGCAGCCTCAGGTATGGTTGGAAAAGGTTTCTTTGAGGGAGGAGTCCTCCTAGCGGATGAGAAGGGTGGGAGAGCAACAGTGACATCACAGCAAGGGGGGTTCCATGCAGTGGGGGTCCAAGTCAATGCCACCCTTTTTGTTGGCAGTACTGATGGTCAGCCAGGATCCCCCACAGGAGGTGAGTCTCAGGCACCTGCAGGCTAGGAGAGCTCATCCGAGTCCAGGGAGTTTGCAATCCTAGTTGCTATTGGCCAACCTCAGCACACCCAGCATTGGTGGCACACCCTCAGTCCCCTCTTCAGGACTCAGTTGCTGAGCCCCTGCAAGTGTGTTGTGTGAGTGTCCCACCAGGTGGTTGAGCTGAGTGAATCAAACTCCCCTGACCATCATAGAAGCGTATGCTCTCTTTAACCTAGATTCAGTAGAAACCCTCTTTCCTGAGCAGTGTGGACTCATCAACTGAATTAAGGAGTGACGTTCACAGCTGATGTTTAGGTCATCTAGGTTTTTTCAGGCATTTCTGCTGTAGTTTTAGCAAGCTGGACACATCTCAGCTTGGCACTGACCTCAGGGAGGGGCAAAGAAGTTGGGCTTCAGAGGGAACCAGATTAAAAGTGGCTTATTTCTCCCTTGCATCTCTAAACACAGCTTGAAGGAGCGGGGGACTCATCTTTGATCGGCCATGAAGCCCCTGACAATATGGACTGAGATCTTAAAACATGTTTATCTCATTTCATACATTCCAATAGTTGGGAACCTTCTCCTGTGCAAATGTATGTAGCAGATCATCATGCTAAGCCAGCATCTGAATTATATAGATTTTGACATGGTACATTATGCCAACATAGCAGTTCTCTTTCCTTAACCTAAAAGTTAAAGGTGTTGTATAAACTAACGCAAAAGTTAAGGGTGTTGTGTGAACTCACCTAGATTTACCACAAACCATCTCTGTGATGGCTAATACAGGACGTTTGCACAGAGAATTTGAAACTTTTAAAGGATGTACTTTTGGATTCAGGGTCCATAGCTATCCAGCGCGGCAACATTGACAAGAGGAGAGAAGCCATTGCTTCTCTTCACAAGCCATTGCTGTGCCTGGCTCTGTTCTTGCAAGCCCAGCCAGGTGGCCTCCAACTCGCTAAAATTGGGCCGATTTTTTGCAGCTGGTTGTGCTGCAGAGAGGTGACAAGAAACTCCCCATCCTGACAAGGAGAATGGGTTTCAAGTCCTCATGAAGGCAACTGGGGGGATGGGGCAATGAAGCTTGGGTCCTGGAAAGCCAGGAATGACTGAGAGGCTATAGGATGCCTGTAGGCCTTCCTGGCAAGGGCAGAGAAAGCACTCTGGAAGAGAGAAAGGAAAGCTGAGCCCCCAACCCAATCAGTTCAGGGCAGCCTTGGGTGTGATCAGAAACCTCTCTTCTGAGGGAGGGGCCCTCCTCACATATGGGGGGGCTGTTGAGCATCACTAACATCACAGTAAGCATTGTCAACACAGAGCAAAAATTTCCTTTCCTTGCTTCCTTCCTTCTTTCTATTCTTTGACTCTCTAGAGTCAAAGTAAGTAACTTACAGATTTTGAACCAACCTAGAACTAAGGAGAAATTTCCTGACAAAACAATTAATCAGTGGAACGACTTGCCTCCAGAGGTTGTGGGTGCTTCAATACTGGAGGTTTTTAAGAAGAGATTGGACAACCATTTGTCTGAAATGGTAAATGCTGAGGTTTGCTCCTTCAGCAGGGGATTAGACTAGAAGACCTCCAAGGTCCCTTTCAACTCTGTTCTTCTGTTTCAGGCATGCAGTATATTTAGCAAAGTGTTAAAGGGGGTAGAGATTTCAGGATACAGATTTGAGGACAGAGGTGGGGAGTTTAGTTTTACCACCTATTGTGGGGGACGGGGCAGTGCAAGATGAAAAAGTTTATCTCTTCCAGCATTTTTTGTGTTCTTTATTGAAGAAATGTGGGTTTTTGGGGGAGTGAGGGGGTGTGTGTCAAAGCCAGGAAAAGGTTTCAGGAAGCTCATCTGAAGCTGCCCCATCATCATGCAGTGTCTGGTTTCCCAAGCCTAGCAAGAGCCAGGAGAGCTTTGCAGTCTCCCAACAGCCTCAGGATCAGGGTGGAAAGCTTCAAAAGCAGCCGCCATTTCTGCAAGGACTTGTCGGAGTATTGCAAATGGTGTCCACTTCTGGCAGGCCTGAGGATCAGGCCCAAGCACTGCAGGGTCCCGTTGGGGCAGGATCGAAGGGGAAGAGGCTTCCAGCCAGAGGGAAAGATGTTACCCAGCCACATCTGAAAGGCCGCAGGACCCCCAACACTTCTATATGTTAAAGAGGGGCTTGGTGGGGGCACAAGGGAATCAAGGAGGGGGTGAAGAAAGAGCTCACATTGGGAAAGGAGATGGAACAGGGGGCTCTTTTTGGGGGGTGACCCCAGCAGGCAGAAACTCAGCTGCATTGGCTTTCAGCTCTTGTTTTCCCCCAGCGTGGAACACTTTGATGTGAAGGAAGACAGACAGCCCTGATCTTGAGTGGGGAGGGAAGTCCAAAGTCTGAAATCTTCCAGTGACGCTTTTTGCCTAAAGCCAAGTTCTCCCCCAGGAAAGATTTCCATTTTGGGCCTCCCAGGTCAGAGAGAGAAGCGAACTGCAGCTGACTCCATCTGTCTCTGCCCAAAGTCTCCCTGGAGGATTCGGCCAAAGAGCAGAGCTGAAACTTTGAGAATAATAATAATTCTCCCTCTCACCAGAGATCCCCAGCTAATTCAACTAGTTCTTGGACTCACAGTTTGTGGGCACTTCTCTGGAGAGAAATGAAAGGAGAATCATCCCCACAGGATTCAAAATGATAGGGCAGAGCTAGAATTAAATCTTTCAGCAAGAATTGAGAGGTTGGAAAGCTCCATGCTTGAAATTGGCCCCAGAGGGAAAACATAGCACCTGTGGCTGAAGAAAAAGAAATCTGATATTTGTTGGCACAGTGGTTAAAGAGAAAACCTCGGGGACTACAATGCCTGAACATGTCATAGAACTGGAATAGCTTCCTCTTGAGTTAAAACCAAAGATTATTTTATTTTGAAAGTTATTGTTGAAGGGCACAATAGAACAAGACTGATGCAATAGTGTGACCAAGATCAAAATAATAATAAAAAAAAATTCTGCTAGTTAAAAACTAGTCATCAGGACTTGACATAGCTTTTTTTTAAAAAAATCACACCCATGTACAGAGAGTGTGAGAGACAGAAATGAGAGAAATAAAGGATATCTTTCATTCCACATGAAGAAAGTGAAGGGAAGGACCCATGTTCCACTGCCACTCCCTTCCACACATTGGGCACTGAGGGGGAAAAGCAAAGCCCAGACTTGTCACGTTGCCCATAGAAAAGGCTCAGGAAGGAGGAGGGGAACTGGGGGAACCCTTCACCCCCCCATTCTGGGAAGAGACTAAGGTGCATTATGGGTTTTGGAGTTGCATTTCAGGGGTAAATGCAGCCAATGGGGGTTTGTGAAGCTCCGGTTCCTCTTCGTGTGTTTCCAGGAAAGGCTCCTGTCGGGGAGAAGCCATGCAGGGCCTTTGTCTCCAAAGGGGGATCCAGCTTTGCTGGGGAGGGAAAGGTGAGGGGGGTCTCCCTGGAGTGATCCTCTGGGGCTCTGAGGAAGGGGCATCCTGGGGGTCCCTCATGGCCCCTGAAGTCCCTCTGGCCGGGCTCTCCTGGGCAGCTGGGTTGGGGGCTCCGCCTGCCTTCCTCTCTTCCAGAAAACCCTCCCTGCCCTTGCCAGGAAAGCACACAGACCTCCTGTATCCCCCTCATCCCACCTGACTCTCCAGAATCCATGCTTCTTTGCCCCACCCCCCTGAATTGCCTTCATGAGGATTTGAAACCTATTCTAATTGTCAGGATTGGGAGATTCTTGTCACTTCTATGCAGCATAACCAGCTGCAAAAATCGGTCCAATTTCAGAGAGTTGGAGGCCACCTGGCTGGGCTTGCAAGAACAGAGCCAGGCACAGCAAGGCTCACAGCCTCAGCCGACTGGGTGAAGGTGGTCAGAAAGGCCCCAGGTAGAGCTGAGCCAGAGACCTTGGCAAGATTTTCCGGAAGTGCTTTGCCTTTGAAGGACAGGCTGAAAGTTCCCTTCTCTAACATCTTTGTGTGAAAAAGCTACAATCTTAAAGCAGACAGGCCTTGATCCTTAGGAACCTGCTAGCGTGCAAGAAAGGTCAAGAATGCTTACGAAAGCAAAAGGAATCAAGAATGCTTGTTCAAGAGAAACCCCAGACATAACACATAAGACAAGGCAACGGCTGGGAAAAGGGGAACTTGGAGGCAAAACCTGAGATGCTCCTTCCTTTGCAAAACAGGACCGCAAACTACACTGATCTCTTCTCTTGTGAATGTTGCCATGCTGGATAGCCAGGGACCCCGAATCCAAAGGCAGATCCTATAAATGGTTTTACATCTTCTGTGCAAACATACTGCATTGGCCATCACATAGATGGTTTGTGGTAAATCTGGGTGAATTCACACAACACCCTTAACTTAGGTTAAGGGAAGGGAACTGCTACATTGGCATAATGTATCATGCCAAAATATCTAAACCAGATGCTGGCTTAGCACTATGAACGTTCTTCACACATTGGCACAGGACAAGGTTCCCAGCTATTGGAATTTTATTTTTTTTAAATTTAAATTTAAATTAAACTTTATATTTAAAGTTTTAAAATCTCAGTCAATATTGTCAGGGGCTCTATGGATGATCAAAGTCCCCTGCTCCTTAGAGG
Source organism: Azemiops feae (assembly GCA_023970755.1). NCBI lineage: Eukaryota > Metazoa > Chordata > Lepidosauria > Squamata > Viperidae > Azemiops > Azemiops feae. Next base: position 83,478 of record JALGBA010001737.1, read on the forward strand.
TTTCTTTGGGAATGCAAGGGAGAAAAAAGCCACTTTTAATCTGGTTCCCTCTGAAGCCCAAAACCTTTGCCCCTCCCTGTGGTCAGTGCCAGGCTGAGATGTGCCCAGCTTGCTAAAAATAATGCAGAAATGCCTGAAAAAACTTGGATGGCCTAAACATGAGCTGTGAACTTCACCCATTAATTCAGTTGACGACTCCACCCAGCTCAGGAAAGACGGTTTCTCCCCAATCCAGGTTAAGGAAAGGACACGCTTCCATGATGGTCAGTGGAGTTTGACTCAGTCATTTCAATTCTGCAGAGCACGCACAACTGTCAACCACCTAGTGGGACACTCACACAACACACTTACAGGGGCTCTGCAACTGAGTCGTGCAAAAGGGACTGAGGGGGTCCCACCAATGCTGGGTGTGCTGAGCCTGGCCAAATGCAAACAGGTGCAAACACCCTAGACTCAGGTGAGCTCTCCTAGTCTGCAGGTGCCTGGGACTCGCCTCCTGAAGGGGTTCCTGCCTGATCATCCATGCTGCACTGTGCTGCTAACAGAAGGGGGTGCATTGACTTGGACACCGCCCATCTGTGGAACCACCCTTGCTGTGATATCACTACAGCTCTCCCACCCTTGCTGTCTGCTAGAAAGGCTTTGCCCTCAACCATGCCTGAGACTGCTTGAGCCGAATCACGAAGAAGCTCCAACGGCCTTCATCTTTTCCAGCACGGCCTCCCTGCCCTTGACAGGAAGGGACATCATCCTCTTGCAGCCCTCCTGCCCTTCCAGAACCCCAACTTCATTGGCCTCTCTGAAGACTTCATGAGGACTTGTTACTCGCTGTCACAATCAGATTGGAGTTTTCCTGCCACTTTTACAGAGAGCAACCTGATTAAAAAATATCTGCCCATGTTTAGCAAATTGTAGTCCACTTGGCTGGTTTTGCAAGACTGAAGCCAGACTCAGGAAGCCCCACAGCCTCAACCGGCTGTGTGTGAAAGTAATCAGGAAGATCATAGGTGACTGGGTTTTTCAGAAGTGGTTTGCCATTGCCTCTTTCCCAGGGCTCTGAGAGGTTGGCTAGCCCAGGTTTAGCCTGCTGGCTTTGTGCCCAAGGCAGGACTAGAATTCATAGTCTACTGGTTAGTAGTCTGACACCTTGACCACTACACCAGACTACCTCTGGTCATAGCCATAAAACCCACTTAACCTGCTCACTTCACCAATGGTTGCATTCACACTTGCAACTTTTAACCATGGTTTATTTTTGGAGGTTGAACCTGGGTGTGGCCCTTATCTTCTTGTAAGGGCCACATTCACACAAAATACTTCAGCAGGCTGGGGAAATTTTCTTGCAACCCCCCTGAGACAAAAGAAAGCTCTATGTGCAACCTGTTTAGAGCCTATAATAAACCATGGATGACCACAGCCAATCCTCCTCCACTTCCCGGGGCTCTCACCTGAGGCAAACCCACAAAGTAGGTAGCCACATTTCCAACTGAGGAAAGTTTTCCTTCCCTCTGAGCACAACTAAGCTTAAGGGAGACATGGCAGGTAACATCATGGCCGAGACAAGCCATGTTACACATCCACTTGGTAACAGTTGGTAGCTGGAGCCACCAAAGATCTGGTAACCAGGCAGGTAACCAGGCACTGAGAGTGGAAGCTGAGGACAATACAGTGGGACAACTTTCAAATAATGGACCTGGGTTATTGGTCATCCTGTGCTCCTCATTGTAAGAATGGACCTGCCCATCCCGTCAGCTCCCCCTGTCACTCAAACCCCCAGCTCTTCCTTCTAGGCCAAGCTGTATATATTAACATCCCCTCTCCAGATAAGAAACATAATCAACAATCGACCAAGATAAGCCACAACACAGGGACTATGGACCATAAGCACATGGAAGTTTTCTAGGGAGGACAAATAAAGCCTCAGAGATGGGAATGTCACAGGAGTCACAAAACACCAAGTGCATGTACATAACCAGAGGAACTGCTACCAGGTCCCCCTAAACGAACTTCTGGGTGGTTGGGCAAGAAATCAGGTCACACCATCCACCACACTGCGGGCGCTGCCACCATCTCAACTGCAGGACTAACAGCACAATTGTTTTATTTAAACCAAGAAACGTCAAAATGTAGTGGCTCTCATTGTATCAGTATGGAAATACAACACAGAAAGTGTCAAGGAAACTAAAACTTCTACCCACTCTACAATTTTCTCTCTCTGTGCCACTGGTGCTATCCCAAGCTGTCACTTTCCTGCCTCTTAGCCAGCTCTCATGAAAAAAATGTTTCTAGAACAGATGGCAAATGAAATTTCACTTCAGTTACAAGGAATTATAAAATCAGCTCCAAATTAGGATTGATACATGGAGATCTCATTGAAAAGAAAATCCCAAACTCTTAACATTAGGCTGGGTTCAACTATATTGAGTGCTTCCATGGAGATAAAGCACTGGCAGCACTAGAGTTAAGTGTCACCAACCTAGAATGGCACCAAACTCCATAACTCTGGGTGACCTTCCCTAGCAGCCTCTGGAGGCAAGACACTCCATTGAATGACAGCAGAAATCACTTTCCTGGCTGTTGAACTTTCTCCATCCAGCATGACTTTCTGGACATATCCTAACAGGAAGGACTAGAACCACTACAGAACACTGTCCCAAGGGGTGTATCTGTGACTTTTCAGCAACATGCTTTATTCTAGCCACCCCTCTTTATGTAGAAGAATTTCAGGGTCCCATGAGCAGAAGCACCTTCTCACTGCAATCATCACCATCTCTGTCTCTGAGACCTCTTCTCCTATGTCTCCTGTGACTGCCTTTGATGTAAACATCAGACTGAAGCAACATGGAAGGGATCCTGCATCAGAAAAGGATAAATATCACAGGTTATGTTTTTTGTTGCTCATATTACAGGACAGACAGGAGCTCTGCTCTTGAATATATTTTCTCTCTGTTCCAGGTGAATCTTGGTTTCTTTGTTTGAGTCAGGAAAGCCACTGGATATTCCACCCTATCAGAGTGCTTTGAATTCTAATTCTTTTTTCAAAAGAGGAAGGAGATTGATTCCGCCCCATGAATTATGGACCTCCTACTTCTGCTTCTGCGTCTGATGCTGCTTCTGCTGCTGCTGGTATCCCAGCCACTCTCTGGGAAGCTGAGAATGAAGTGCCCACTGAATTTGGACCACCAGGATGGAGAAAAGCCATGGAGCTATTATAGGCCAGGAGATCTGCTCATTGGTATAGTCATCTCTGCATCAGAAATAACACCTGCAACATTACTTTTCAACATAGCTCCTTCTAGTCAGATTCGGTTGTAAGTCATGCGATGGAGTTTCATTCCCTCCATTTGCAGTTCTAACACTGTTCTTTTTTTCTTCTTGTTTTACTTGCTCTTATATTGCATTTGAACATAAATTTTCTGAATCCTTTTGATTAACACAGACTCTCTCTTTTGCCTTATTTTCTGAGAGTAGAAAGGCAAATGAAATCCGAAAGAAGTCCACATTATTTTCCTCTCTGTTCAATCCTAAATTCATGACTGGAATATTGACTTTGGTTGAAAGTAATGATTGAAAAGGTTCTAATTTCCTCTGCCCAACCATTTCCATATGTTTATAACCGATTGATATGCAATGTCTGATTTTTAAAGGAATAGAAGATGACTTGTTTTTAGAACAGCTTCACTGGGTTACTTATCAAAAATCTCCTTCCTTTAATGGTGGTTCTTCTTTAATGACTGAATTATTCTGAGCTATGAATATTACTACTGCTAAAAATAATTCTATGTTTCTGATTTGTTAAACCTTTTTGAGGACTATCCCCATCCTCAACACTAACAATATTAAAGGGTGATGGGTGACTATCATTTGCCTCTAGTTTTGGATCAATATTGGCTTATGTTTCAGCTAGTTTGTACAGAAAAAAGATGATTAAATGCAGAAAAACTGTTGTTGTTGTTGCTGTTGATTATGCTAATATTAACATTATCATGGTTTTACACTAGTTTATCCTATGGAAAGGAATTAATACTACCCATGATCTTCAATATTGAAGTGGTTAGCAAAAATCCTGGAATCCTGCACAATCTCACACTTAGCTACAACACCCATGACAACTATGATAACACCCTCGGCACTTCAGATGCCTTACTGGACATGCTCTCTACTGGAGAAGCCAATGTTCCCAACTACAGCTGTGGAAGGAAGGACAAGCTTTTGGCTCTTGTTGATGGAGCTGACAGAGACAGCTCCATTCAGATGTCAACATTATCAGGCACCTACAAAGTCCCACAGGTTTGTGTTTGTCCTTCCCTTTCTATAAAGTGAGTGGGTTGTTGGTGTGTAAGTGATAGATCTAACCATGTCTTCTCTAGGTAATTCAAGATTATTTTGAATAATAATAATGATCAGTCTATGCTTCGAAAGGTACTTTGCTCCCATCAAAGAAATGGTGCAAAGTTAATAACACCCATCTTACCGCAAAAGCCTCTTTCTCCCAAACAGCCTATCTCCTCTCTTTTCCCAAAAGCTTTTGTGAAGTGTAGGCGCAGGACTGCAGATCCCCCCTATGGTTTTTTGTAGGAGGACTGTGCCCACCGCAACATCACTAGCATCAGCTTGGATGATGAAAGGTTCCTCAGGATCAGGGTGTTTAAGAACTGGTTCTGCTGCAAATAATCTTTTCACCATGCCATTTGTAAGTGTTATATATAAGGATTAGGATATACAGTCAGGAGGAAACAAGGATCAAAAAAGACCTATCTTTTAATGACATCATCCCAATTGCTTAGAGGCTTCTACTGCACACCTGTGAAGGCGAGGAGAGGCAACGTATGAAATATTTTTTGCCCGAAAATTCTCATGATCAAATTCATCATAAAATGTTTGAAGAGCAATATGGCATCTGGAGAGGATTTTCTACCAGCTGAACAATTCAAGAAATATCCCGACTGGTGAGACCCTCCATTGACAGATACATTTACACATATAAATAACATCAGCCATGCCCATTTGGGTCAAAGATGGCAGTTGTAATTCCTATATATAAAAAGGGACTAAAAAGGACCCTAGCAATTCCAGGCCCATTTCTCTAACAGATATTGTGACTAAAATATATGCAAACTTCCACTTCAAAAGAACTGATAGTAGGTCGATGAAAAGTGCATTCCTTGTAGAAGTACTAGCAGTCTTTAAGCAGATGTGATCCACTCTTGACAATTCTTTTGTCTTGAACCATCTAACTATAAAAATATCAGTCAGAGGAAATAATGATTTGTTACCTTTATAGCATTTGACACAGTACAGAAAGAAATATTATGAAAGAAATTAACTGCCCTTAAAATGGAGCTCAGGATGTTGACCCAGATCAAAGCCCTTTCTACAAGCACTGACAGTGAGAACAATTAATCAGTGGAACAGCTTGCCTCAACATCAAAGGAGCTCATTTAGAAGTTACAAGTAAATGCACTGCTATTTTTTAAAAAAAAAAATGATAGATATGCGGCTTCCTTAGACTGAATTATTAAATACAAAATACCATCATTACCATTTTGCACTTATATTGAGCTGAACTTTTGGATTTAATTTATATCACTACTAGAACAAATCCGATCACATCATCTAAGAACTATCTTGAGGGTGGATAAAAGGACTTCAGTTGCTGCCCTCAGAGCAGAATTGGGAATTTATACAATTTATAAAATTGAGGCATATAATTATTTTTAATAAATGTAATGGTATGGAAACTGATAAGAGTCCCCAAATTCTATTAGAACAAACAAATTTCATTTAAAACATTCTTGATTTTATATTAGGAACTGTCCTCTCACTGTTTTTTTTGCCACTCGAGAAAAACCTAAAAAAATGCTGCACAAAGAATCCAAGATGGTCAAAATAGAGAAAGGTAGGGCCATCTTTAGTAAGGTTGGCACACTGAAAGGCATCAGCTGCTACAAATGTACCTTCCAAGTATTGAGTTAAATCTTCCAAACTCCTTACAATGAATATAATTTCATTTATGGAGCTCCAGAAATAGAAGATGTAATACATCTATTATTTTCAATGTCAATTATTTAAGAAAGAGGAAGATCAATATCTTGGATTGCACTTTAAAGAAACAGTCTTGTTGTTGTTGTTAGTTGTGAAGTCGTGTCCGACCCATCTCGACCCCATGGACAATGTTCCTCCAGGCCTTCCTGTCCTCTACCATCTTCTGGAGTCCATTTAAGCTCACGCCTACTGCTTCAGTGACTACATCCAGCCACCTCATTTTCTGTCGTCCCCTTCTTCTATTGCCCTCAATCTTTCCCATCATTAGGCTCTTCTCCAGTGAGTCCTTCCTTCTCATTAGGTGGCCAAAGTACTTGAGTTTCAACCTCAGGAACTGGCTTTCTAAGGAGCAGTCAGGGTTGATCTCATCTAGGACTGACCAGTTTGATGGCCTTCCAGTCCAAGGGACTCGTAGGAGTCTTCTCCAGCACCATAGTTCTTTTGCGCTCAGCCTTTCTTATGGTGCAAAAAGAAACAGTCTATTGGGATCCTAATATTTAAAAAGTGTATTTCCTCTGTGCTCAGAATTGAAAAATTATATATAATAAAGCCCTTTTCAGAAGGAAATTATGGTCTGATTGTGGCAAATTCTGGGGTTATAAAGAAATACTATTTTCATTCTTTATGCTTATTCTATTGTAGTTATTTTTCTAAATTCTGCTTTTACATGCAGTCTTGTTAATGTTCTGTGTTTTATATTCTGTATCTTGATACGGCCTAATAATTAATCAAAAGGAAATGTTCTAATTTGTGCATGAGAAAAATATTGAATTTATTAAAAGCTAAAAATTGGGACTTGGTAGGACCCCAAAGATAACACAGAATTGCTTTTTTCAGGTCAGTGATAACATTGCTTCAGAGGCTCTGAGGGATAAAAGTCAATTCCCTTTTTTCCATCCGATGCTCCCCAAAGAAGGGATCCAGTACCCAGGAATTGTCCAACTGCTCCTTCATTTTGGATGGACCCTGATTGGTCTCTTTGCTCCAGACACAGAGAAGGGAGAGAATTTCATGAGGACTTTTACTCCTATGCTTGTCAAGAATAAAATTTGTGTTGTTATATCACAACGATTCTCAACGACTGGACATACCGCATTTCTCAGGGATGCCCTCTCTAAGTGGAGACAAGTCAACGTCTTTGTTCACTTCATCGAATATGATTCCCTTTGGGACAGAACTCTTCCCTTCCATTCAGCACTTGAAGGTTTGCCAGGACCCATTGAAGGGAAAGTCTGGATCATGACAGTAGTTGGAGTATTTTCAATTAAAAAGGAGACGTGTCTCAATCATGTCCATAGTATTTGGAGCTTTCCATTTCAGAGGAAAAAGAGTTGGAAAAATGATAATGCCTATAAATCAACTTTCTTTGTGGAACCTGAATTTCAAGCTGAGTATTTTCACTGTTCTGTTTCAAAACACACCTTTTCTGTCAAAGGCCGGAGAAGATGCACCCAGAAGGCACCAGTGGAGACCCAAGACAAAAAGAATAGGATGCAGATCCAAAATGATGACTATATCTACAGTGTCATTAAGATTCTGGCCCACGCCTTAAGTGCTGCATCCCAACCTCAGAGGAGAAGGAAGAAGGGAGAAGAGAGGTTTGGGGCTCCAAGGCTGCAGCCACGGAAGGTATGGGGTCCCAACAAGGGACTTTTGTGCTCTCTGGGCTTGGTGGTTTAAGATCTTAAGCTTCTGTACAACATCTCCTACTTATCGGAAGAGTGCTGCATCCTCCCTTCAACAACCAAGACCTTTTATATATTCAGAAAAAAGTTCCAACAATTTTTCTGCTTTGAGGCTCCTGTAAACTAGGACAAGAAACAATGGTTGGGAAGTGATCAAAGAGAGAAGCAATCTGGAATTAAGGAGAACCTTCCTAACATTGAGGACAATTAACCAGTGGAACAGCTTGCCTTCAGAAGTTGTGGGCACTCCTTTACTGGAAATTTTTAAGAAGAGGCTAGACAGTCACTTGTCTGAGATGGTATAGGGGCTGGACTAGAAGACACCCAAGGTCCCTTCCAGCTCTATTCTATTCTATTCTATTCTATTCTATTCTATTCTATTCTATTCTATTCTATTCTATTCTATTCTATTCTATTCTATTCCATTCCATTCCATTCCATTCCATTCCATTCCATTCCATTCCATTCCATTCCAACATGGCTCTTCTGCTTGATGTCTTTCCTCAAGGCTTAAAGCAGCTCCTTTGATCTCTTCCTCCCCTTCTTTGTCCTTGACTAAAGCTGATGAAAATTTTGTGCAGTGTCTTCTCCAAGTCTGGTGCCTGCAAGAGGACCTGGTATCATTCAACTGGATTATTAATGACATTATCGACAAATTAATAATATGGTTATTATCATAACATTAAAATATTACTAGCATTTTATTATAATCAATAACCATTCTACTCATAGAATAATATGAGAAAAACTACAAATGAAATATTAATACAGATTATAGCTGCCATTCATTACATTCATACAATCAGGTATCAAGTCCTGGATTCTAACAATTAGTTAGTTTCCTATTGAATTTTAATCATGCACCTCTCTCTAACACAAAATCATATTTTTATTTTCTGAAAGCTGTAAGGCCCTGCCTCAGCTGAATCTCTCAAGAAAGCAGAAGTCTTGAATCTGGCATCTTTTCAAAAGGAAATTTTATTCAGAGTCAGTGACAGCAAGAGAAGGCAGGCAGAATCTGAAGTTCCTGGGTGAAATTGTTAGGCTAAACCCCATTGTTCAAAAGCCCTCCCAACTGCCCAGTCCATAGGAGCCAATCCAGAAGTGCAAAGAGGTTGTGAGAACTCCAGACAGAAACTGCGGTAAGATGTTCTCAGGCATCTCTTCCTTGGTGAGGTGAGGCAGATGACCTCGGGCAGCGGAACTGAGTCAACAAAGCAAAGTTAAACACATCACAGGAGAGCTCCAAAGGTCCTCCCTCCCATCATGATAGAAGCATCCTGACAAGGATTTATAGAGATCTGAGAGAAGCTGGGCATTTTTAAATGAGACCAAAATGACTTTGTCCAACTGTTATTATAATTTTTGCATCACAAAATCATGATTTATCTACTTCCTTTATTAATGAAAATATAGAAGAAATGATGACCAAGGTCTAATTGTTTTTCGTAACTCCCCAATTTTATCAGTAATGTTAATATTTATTTGAGTACAATTTTTGAGACAGTTGTATCCACTTAATTATCTCATACCATCCAGCACTCAATTAACTCAATTCATCACATCATGAAGCATTTTGTTAATTCTTTGTTAAAAACAAGTTATACCACCAGCATTCACACAATCTGTTAAGGAAGTATAACGATACATGTGAATGATTTTGGAGGACCAGAGAAAGGGATGCAGGGAAGGATCAGATAAGATGGTTGGGGGGGGAACCCACAGCTGCATAACAGGCAGAGAAAGAAAAACAGAAAAAGTCCTCCCTAAATTTTTTGACTGTCAAAAGAGATGGTGAAAGATTAGTATTTTCACAATGCAAGCTTTTGTTAATATAGCCTTACAATAAATTAGAATTACTTCATCTGGTCATTTTTCTTATCTCCTCTACTTGAATGAAAATTAGCCTTGCAACTTTCTTCTTAACAAATCCTTGCTTTCTGGTTATCACCCTATTGTTTGCAAGGAGTTTATGAATACTCTAATTATTTGTGTATTTTGTTTACTTGATTGGTGACCTTTGCTAGATTGTTATATATGATTGACAAATTTTGTCAATTACATTTTGTCAATATACATTTTATCAGTATACTACATGATATAGAAATATTGCTGAATCTTTGTACTTCAGTTTTGAAGATAATGGGAACACTTGTTCTCCCAACTCACAATATTTGCAAGTTAAACAACCATAGAAGAAAGATTCAAATATAAAAAGTGATAAGAGATAAGAAACCAAGATTTCTGCTTTTAAATTCCTGGATGTTTCCATTCTAGTTCCATCCATTTCTAAAGAAGAGGGAATTGTACAACCTTTCCCTGCTGAAAGTGTACTTGGATCAGAATGGAGATGTAGCAGCAGATCTGCATATCATTAGTAGGTTAGTTCTCCCCAAGGAGGATCCCATCGACAAGCGAATGGGGATTTTTGAAAGACAAAGACTTACAATCAACCAAGATGCTTTGTCACAGCTAAAGTTGCTCAACAAGGTGGGGAAATTTTTGATGTCTTTTCTCTTTTTTCCCAAAGCCATTTCAAGTGGGCTAAACCCAGTGAAAAAAGTGGGTAACCTTCACTGAGAATTGAATGTGTGGAGTAAAACCTCTATACTTTTCTTAGGCAGATAAGAATGCTTCAGTTCTATTGACCAAGGTTTCCCTTCTGATGCCATCATGCTGAACCCTGTTGTAAGCTGATCCAAAATGAGATATCGGGTGATTATTATTTAGGACATAAATCATTGCCATTTAGTGTCCCTTCGGCAGTTTAGTGTCACCTTAAATAGATGAGACAGGGCCTCATATGCTGGAGATTTTGGTGTTAATAGCTTCAGGTTCACTAGTTTTTTGTCTTCAAATATCAAATGTGAAGGCAATTCTGTTGACCAGTCCCTGAGTTCAGATTTGGACTGAATCCAATGAAATGGAATCAAGACTAATGGATGTCCTGTTGGTCCAATTGTTTAATGAGCTTAATCTTGCCTTGATTGGAGTCAGGGGTCTCCCAAAATTGCAGGCCCATAGTCTGGGATATTTTTAATCAGCTGAGGACATGCTTATAGCTGCCTCTCTCTAACCCCACTGGGATAGGTGCACCAAAAGATGCCTGACTCACCCTTTTTGAAGGACACATTCTCATGATCTCACCTCCATCTCACCTCACTATAGTTTTAGAAACTAGTCAGCCAGTTTTAGTTTTAGTTCACCAGCATGACAGTCATATAAACTGAACAAATATATGTACGAATGAAGAATATCTTTAAGGTTGACAGCCCTTCTCTGTAAGGAAATTTCCCTTTTTATCTTAACTGGGAGATAATTTTGGACTGCGTTCAAAAGGAAGCAGCTTTGCAATGTTTTATGTACTCCAGTAGAAACCTTTCCAGATCCTACTGGTCAAAAGTTTCTTTCTTCATCATAGTTTTATTCTATTTCAATAAATTCAATGAAATGAAAATTTTAGATATTATATTTTAAAATAAAGCATGTATGAAGAATGGAGGAATGCATGTTAATTCCACTATGAGGAGGGAAACACTGGTTATCACTTAATGCTTAAATGTTTTCTCAATTTCATCCCTCCAGACTTTGTTAAGTAGAAAGGTACTTTATTGTAATCTGATAAATCAGAAGAAAAAGAGAGGAACTGAATGAGGCATCTGCCTACAATTGTATCTCTTGCAACCATTTGGAAGAGGTCAGAGATTTCATATTTGCCTATGTGAAGCCCAGAGATGAGTTGGCTGATGTTCATGTCTACTTCCATCTTACATGGATGGTGAGTCCTAACATATTTTCTTTGGCATTTCCTCTTTTTCTGTTTAGTCTTTGCCGCAGTCTAAATGTGTGGGAAAATGCCATCCTGGATTTGTCAAGCAGGCTTGAGAAGGAGAGCCAGTGTGCTGCTATGACTGCATTCTTTGTCCAGAGGGGACCATCTCCACTCAGGAAGGTGAGTGACACCATAGGGAAACTTTGATCAATATGCATGTTAAATGCACATGTAAGTTTGATTCTTTAGTTTTTAATTTTCATGGTGTCCAATTTCTTACATAATGGGAAGAATAAGAAACATGTCTTGAAGGATGAGGTAAGAAGAAGGATGTTGTGGATTGCATGGGAAATCTCTCTTTCATTTCCCAGTTTGGATGTTTCCGTCCATATTTATCTTTCTTAGAAATATCTGTATTCTTTGTAGCTTGAGGAATGATTTTAGATCAATGGGTTTTGTTTACCTAAACCAACTTTACGTTACAGGCTGATAGATACATCAATCAATTATTCATTTAATCAGTTAATCTTTAGTAAGATCATGTATCCTTATAAGCTGCAATATCTAATTGGGAGGAACAATAGAGGGAGAGATGTTGGGTTAAAGGAACAATGAAAACCAAACAGAAGATTCAGGATTCACCTGGAACTTACAAATAGTACAGAATGCAAAGGCATGCACAGTGTTGAATTTCCATGTGTTCTTCCATAGGACACCCGTACTATGCAGGGTCTACAGAATCCCAGTTTCTTTCCAGGTGCAATTAAATTCAACTTTCAAACCCTCCGTTAGACAGAAGCAGGGTATCTGCAGGGCTTCCTCTGCTTGAGGATATCTGCTTGTCTCACCAGAGCATATAATAATTGGCATGCAAAAGATCTGTTCCCTTAAAGGATTCCCACTTTATGGATCATCAGAAGCCTGCCTTTTCTGGTGCAGTTCCTGCGTTATTGGATCCACTCCCCCTTGAAATTGAATAGGCTCCCTATCCTCTTAAACCTCTGGAGACTTGCCACTTCTCCCAACCATTTGGGATAAGGTAAGGTCAGTGCAGGATAAGAATCTGGTGGATTACCTCAGAGAAGGGAGGTTGCAGCACCAGATAGATTTTCTTTTAAATTTATGATGTTGTTGTTGTTCTTTTTATAGTTGTATGTATTGGGGTTTTTTTTGCTGTTGTAGTGTAAATATATTCCATTTACTGAGACTTTTCTGTCTCTCTGTATCACATCTTATTCAAAGTTTTTCTTGAAATTTGAAAGACTATAAAATAAATATTACTTTCTTTTCTCAGATACCACAAAATGCACCAAGTGCCCAGATGATCAATATCCAACTGAGAACCGAATCCAGTGTATCTCCAAAATAATAACCTTCCTGTCCTATGAAGAACATCTCAGCATCATCCTCATCTCCTTTGCTCTACTCTTGTTCCTAATCACAGGCTTTGTTTTATTCATATTCATTAAATATCTTGAAACTCCTATTGTCAAAGCCAATAACCAGGACCTCTCCTACATCCTTCTGGTCTCCCTTCTGCTTTGCTTCTTATCCTCCTTGTTCTTCATTGGCCGACCAAGGAAAGTCACCTGCCTTCTCCGACAAACAGTGTTCAGCATTGTCTTCTCAGTAGCCATGTCATCTGTGTTGGCTAAAACAATCACAGTAGTGCTGGCATTCCTAGCCTCAAAACTAGGCAATAAAGTGACAAGGTGGTTGGGGAAGAGCTTGGCCAACTCCATCATCCTTTCTTGTTCTGCTGTCCAAATTCTCATCTGTGCCATGTGGTTGGGAGTTTCTCCCCCATTTCCTGACTCTGATCCTCACTCCCAGCCTGAAGAGATTATCCTTCAATGCAACGAAGGCTCTGTCACCATGTTTTATGTTGTTCTTGGCTACATGGGCTTCCTTTCTGCAATTTGCTTCACTGTGGCTTTCCTGGCCAGGAACCTGCCTGGAGCTTTCAATGAAGCCAAGCTGATCACCTTCAGCATGCTGGTCTTCTGCAGTGTCTGGGTTTCCTTCCTCCCCACCTATCTGAGCACTAAAGGAAAATACATGGTGGCCGTGCAGGTCTTCTCCATCTTGGCCTCTAGTGCTGGACTGTTGGGCTGCATCTTCTTCCCCAAGTGCTACATTATCATCCTGAGACCAGATCTAAACACTAAGGAACATCTAATGGCAAAAACAGGGGAATGATTGTGAAATTGTTTCTTAGGCTGGTAACTTCTAATTATCCATTATTATTGGTTATATATTCTTCCTTTGGATTTGCTTGACAACTTATGTTTATTAAAACTGAAGGAAATAAATAGGTAAAGTTTATTAGTTAAATGAAAATTCAAGATAATCATCAAATACATTAATAATAAATAAATAAACAAACAAACAAACGAATAAATATTATGCTTTTTAAACTATTGGTTTTCCTCCTTTTCCTCAGTACACATGTCAACCTATATTTGGCTTAAAAGCAACTCTTCAAGACAAGAGATATATGAGTCATTTCCTGGGTTTTAGAGTGGTGTAAGCTTGGCAGGTATCTTCAAAGATAATTAGTGAGGTCTCAATCTCATCTCTTTCATGGTTCTTTATGAATTGGTATTTCCATTCCCCTAAGTTATGGGCTCTACTGGGGAGAAGAGAGTAAGTGAAGAGGACATGGTATTGCAACTTTCTCACCAGTTTTGGTGTTCTTTCTCTTTCTCCTGAGGTGCTCTTTCTCAGCAATCTTCCTTCATTTCAGCTCCAGATCAAGTTCCATCTTCTTAATGGCTTCCTCTCTCACAGCCTCCAGTTCCAGCTTCTCTGGGCTGAGGTGCTGAACAGACTTTCTGACTTCTGGTGAGGAATTTCCAGTAGCAGACATTTATTTATACCCTGTAACTTCCTGACAGGTTTGGCATATCGGTATTCAAGTCAATTGGACTGAAGAGGATTGAAGATAAAATTCATCCTGGTCTGGTTTGGTGAGTCAGTAACTCAATCGATCTAAGGCAGGTACAAGAAGGCCATGGGTCAACTCCCAGATTGAAATGAAAATCAACTTTACTAAAGGTGTCAAAAGAAAATACTGTAAGAATGGAATGGAATGGAATAGAGTAGAGTAGAGTAGAGTAGAGTAGAGTAGAGTAGAGTAGAGTAGAGTAGAGTAGAGTAGAGTAGAGTAGGGTAGGGTAGGGTAGGGTAGGGTAGGGTAGGGTAGGGTAGGGTTGGGTAGGGTAGGGTAGAGTAGAGTAGAGTAGAATAGAATAGAATAGAATAGAATAGAATAGAATAGAATAGAATAGAATAGAATAGAATAGAATAGAATAGAATAGAATAGAATAGAATAGAATAGAATAGAATAGAATAGAATAGAATAGAATAGAATAGAATAGAATAGAATAGAATTGGAAGAGACCTTGGAGGTCTTTTAGTCCAGCCCCCTGCTCGAGCAGGAAAACCTATACTATTTCAGACAAGCAACTGTCCAGTCTCCTCTTAAAAACCTCCAGTGATGGAGTGCCCACAACTTTTGGGGGTAAGCTGTTCCACTGGTTAATTGTCCTCACTGTCAGGAAGTTTCTCCTTACTTCTATGTTGCTTCTCTCTTTGGTCAGTTTCCAACCGTTGTTTCTCACCTGCCCTCTGGTGCTTTGGAGAATAGTTTGACCTTCCCCCTCTTCCTTGTGGCAGCCCCTCAAATACTGGAATGCTGCTATCATGTCTCCTCTATTTTTTCTTTTCTTTGGACTAGCCAGACCCAAGAAAGGAAGACGGGTTGAGAATCATGCGGGGGCAGGGTCCCAAAAGAAGTGCACACTCCCATGCAGAGCTGGCATGAAACACTCCCCCCAAAGCTGCATCCCCCCCGACCCCACTGAAAAGATCCCCCCTGCCACTTTCTCCACTTCTCGTTCTACTCCAAACTATCTCCTCCATCGGGCGAAGTCAAGGGAGACTCTGTCCGGAGACCGATGATGCTGCAGAAGGGAGGATTCGCATTGGTCATTCTGCTTTTCTGAGCCCTCTCAATTATGAAGTCCCAGAAAAATGCCCCTTCCCCCCATCCAGACAAACCGATTCCGCCTCTTGGGCTGGGAGACTCCACGTCTTTTCCCCCTCTCTTTGGGGGCGCTTGTGTGGTGGCATCCATGGGCTCTGTTGGGCTCCCCCTGATGCTGATGCTGGTGGGGGCGCTGGCCCGGATCCCTGGAAGCCAAGGGGGGAAGGAGAACCCCAGTAAGGAGGGGGCTGGGAGGAGGAGGAGAGGGGCTGTGGGGAGGATATGGTTGGGAAGCACCCCTGATACTCGTGGGGGGAGGGGAGAAGAAAGCTGCTGGATCTCCAGATGTGACTTTGGGAAACGGGTCAAGGGTAAGAGTGGTGGAAATCTGCAACAGCCTCAATCTCTGCGTGGTCTCCTCCCCCTTTCTCCCCACATCCCCCCCAGGAGGACACAGAAGGACCCCCTCTTTCCCGATTGTAGCCCAGGTGGGGAGTCACAGCCGGGCCCATCTTTCGCTCCCCTCTCCCCCCCAATATCTGGGTTGGAGTCGCCTGCATCGAACGAGGAGGGAGGCAGAAAGGGAAAGCAAAAGAGGGAAGTTTTCCGACCTGAATCCACACAAAGAAAAAGATGCATTTTAGCAAAAGTATTTTTGCTTCTGAAGCATTAGCCATGACCTTAAATGGACTCCAGAAGATGGTAGAGGACAGGAGGATCTGGAGGAACATTGTCCATGGGGTCGCGATGGGTCGGACACGACTTCGCAACTAACAACAACAAATTTTTGCTTCTTCGGAAACTTCACTTTTTCTTCTGAATCTCAAATTTGAGGCTTTGAAGGTCCCGCAAGAGTTGAGCTTCGATCCCTTCTGGGGGAGACTCTAAATTTGGGGAGGAGACCAAGAAACCCCCACCCTCCATAATCCCCCATTGCTCAATTGGGACCTGGAGGGGAGGGGGGAACTGAGGGAGAAGGACTTGGGGGCGGGTCTGAATTGCTCCTCCGAAACTGGCTCCGTAAAATTCTCCCCATTGTGAAGGAGGCTGGAGACCCTCTTTGAGATGCTCTGGGGGGCTGCAGGGGTCCTTTTGTGGAGAGGGATAGGAAACAGGTGCGATCATCAAAAATCATCCAAAGGCAGGTAATTGGGCTGAAGATTAGGGGGGGAAAGAAAAGTTGGGGGGACCAAGGGAAGGTGGGGGGTTGAAGGGCTGGGAACCCCCAGGAGTGTCAGTCCAGATGTCCTCATTGTGCCCCCTCCCCATATTCCCTCCGAAAGGAAGAGAGAGTTGGGGGGTATGGATATTACTTTCTCTCCATCCCAGAAAGTTTCCGGAAGTTTCTTCAGCCCCCCCACAAACATACTTCCTCCCCCTTTTGATCCAACGTTCCCTGCAGAGAATAGATCTGCTGGACCAGTTGAGTTTCTGCCTGCCTTTTTCCACCCTGGGAAGATGGAGGGGGTCCCTCAGGAAGCTCCTCCCCTCCCTCATTTTCCTCCCCTCTCCCGACCCCCACCAAGGGGGAATCCTGCTGGGACCAAGGGTTTCCCATCCCTCCTCCAGGGGACGCCTTCCGGCAGTCTCTCGCAGCAGGTTTCCCTCCCCTCTTCTGACAAGCAGGTCCCTCCTCTAGGAGAGGCTGGAAATCATGGGCCCTGGAGTCCCTCCTGAAGCTCCTCCTCCTCTTCCTCCCTCCTCCTCCTCCTCCTCCTCGCAGCCCATTTCTTGTACCAGGGGAAGGCTGAGCGCTGCTTCATCAATGGGACGCGGCGGGTGCGGTTCCTGCAGAGCTACATCTATGACCGGCAGGAGTATCTCTGCTTCGACAGTGACCACGGGGAGTTTGAGGCCATCACGGCACCGTGGCAGTTGCTTGCCAAGGCTTGGAACAGGGATCAGGGCATCCTGCAGTTCCAGAAGGCCGAAGTGAATCGCTTCTGCCAACACAACTACAAGAATCTCCAGGGCAGCCCCGTGATTGGCCGGAGAGGTGAGTGTGGGAGGGGGAGTTCCATGGGGGAGAATGCAGGGACCCCCCCTCTTCGTTTCATTTATTAGGACTCTCCCAGATAAAGATTTGCCCCTTATTTATTCTGTGCTCTCAGATCTATGAAATTTATTCATTTGTATTTATTCATTTTTGATTTGATACTCCTAAACCGCCCGCTCCCTCTCTCCTCCCTCAAAGAGGGGCTCTGAGGTGGTGTACGATATCACCATCACCCCTAAATAAATGTGTAAAAAATAAGTTTAAAAATAAATACAACACAATGAAAATTTAATGGGGCGAAAAGCAAAGTTTTACATCTGGGCAGGAAAAATCAAAGATACAAATACAGATTAGGCAAAACCAGGTTCAAAATCAGGGGGGTCCTAATAGGGAGCATCGCACTGGAGGTAGTTGTTGAATTAAGAGGAAATCCCCCTCCCCCCTCACACGTCCTGTTCCTCCCCACCTTTTAACTATAATTTTATCTTGATTGGGAATTCCATTTTTATTGCTATAGAAATATTTATCTGTTTAGGATTTTAATGTTTTAATGCTGTAAGCCGCCTAGAGTCATTTTATCATGAGATGGTGGCAAATAAATTTAATAAATAAATATATGTTCCGGTATTATACCTAATTTTTAAATATGTGATTTTATTTTGATGAGATCCCTACAATTATCTGAAACATGCTGTGTGTGTCTTTCCCGTCTTCTGCATCTCTTTCCGTCTCCCCCAAATCTGGCAGAAAATTCCTTCTGTCTCGGGGCGTTTCCAGCATTTACTCCTGTTGGACTTGTGCAATTTGATGATGGAAACTGATCTCAACCAGGAAGGATTTATGTTTTTCCATCTTTCAGGATCCCTTTTAATTTCTTGCTGCAATTTGCTTTGGAAATGACTTAAAACAAATAATATTATTTTGAGGACTGAAAAGGGATCTTGGCCTGAACTAAACCACTTGGTCTCCCGTTCTGGGCCCTCTTTGTGTCTCCCCCGTGTCCCTCCTCCCCTCCAGCCAAGCCCACCGTCTCCATCTCCCCCACCAAGCTGGACCCCGCTTCCCCCCACACCATCCTCCTCTGCACCGCGAGGGGCTTCTACCCTGTGGAGATTGAGGTCCGGTGGCTGAAGAACGGGCGGCTGGAAGAGGAGGGCGTGGCCTTCGGGGAGGAGCTCCAGAACGGAGACTGGACCTACTAGGTCCAGGTGATGCTGGAGACCCAGCCCCAGCCGGGGGACATCTACGCCTGCCAGATGGGGCACACCAGCCTGGAGGCCCCCATCACCGTCCAGTGGGGTGAGCCCCTCCCCTCCCTCCCTTCCTGCTCTGGGGACCCCCTCCTGTCCTGAGAAGGAGGGGGGAGACCCTCTGTGAGGGGGGAGTCGGGATGGACCCTCCTGGGGGGGGGGAAAGCTGGCCTTGATCCTCCTGCTCAGGGGAGGCTCCTTCTCCTTCCCCAGAGCCCCGTTCCTCCAACTCGGCCAGGAGCAAACTCTGGACGGGGATTATGGGCGCCCTGATAGGGGTGATCTTCTTTGCAATGGGGCTTTCCCTCTACCTGAAGAGAAAGAAAGGTGAGTCTGGGGGGCTGGATAAGAGGTTGTGGGGAGGGGACCATCCAGGGGAGGCCTCTCAGCAAGCTTAGCAGATGGCAAGGAGGGTCTCCTTGGAAATTTGCTTGGAAAATTCTGTCTTCGAGAATCTACTGTATAAGTGAGCATCGTGCAACCTATTATGGGCTATCGATGGGGAGGGGGACCCCCTGAGTCCTCCAGCCCATGAAGGGTTCTGATTGGC